>JAUMHI010000006.1:738592-761776 GCA_032359435.1 Enteromius unitaeniatus | reverse complement strand
AAGTATCATGAAGCGACAATGTAGGAACCTATGTAAAGAAGCTTGAGCTATCTGATTCATTTCCAGGAGTGCAGTTTGGAAATCTAAGAGTGTGTAAGTCCTGAAATCATCATGCGGCAGCCAGCTGACCTGCTTTAGATCCTCAATTAATCTAGAAAAAATAAAAGAAGCATTTAAAATGAGCTAAAATTAAACACTCGTCTTTAATTTATCTTAACCCTGTAAAGCCTGCTTATGAAACAATAATCAGAAAAATCTATTTTTGTGCATTTCTTTTTTTTGTTTTTGAATCAGGATTTTATGGCTTATAGTCATATTGTATAATACAGTGAGAAAAAATGTGTCAAGGTTGACGGAACGATGAAAAAAAAGTAATGTAACTTTATGACATTATAACAGACTATTTACATAAAATGCATCAGTTGTCACTCTATGGACGGTTTCAACGACAACATAAACAAACGTTACTGCATATGCGTGCTTTTGTGGCCCTAAAGTAAATTCCGGTAGACATCCCAATAGATCGATAACGACATCTAAGTCCTTCTACAGTAGTTTATTTTTGATAACAAGCTAAATATGTCTGCTGCGTAAATCGGACAGATTTATCAAAAGTGCAAACTCATTCTCTGCCAGTAGGAGGTGCATAAAACGCGAGAAACGAGAGGTTTCCCTGGTAACGGCTGTAGACAAAGCAGTTCTGAGCTTACAAACGCTGCCTAAAGGCAGGCGTACAGGGTGCGATTTTTGAGGTCGTGTGAGCTCGCATGCGATTCTTTTGGTTATCGGAGGAAATCATCTCTTCTCATATGGTCAGGGCTCGTATGGTGGGTGAGCAGAGACGAGCAGAGTGCCTTACGACATAATGATAATTTTTAAACATGTCAAAAAACTTTGACCATGAAATGACCAATCAGAAGCTAGCTACAAAAGAAAACCACAGAAGAAGAAACATAAACATGGGAGTGCCACAGAGAATGAGGACTGTCGAGAAAGAGGACAAACTCTATGTTTGTCTCTATGTTCTATCTAACTCTATGTTCGAGCGCTGTATGATATATCGAGCAGCATTTAAAATAATATTATAAATAGTAATAATCCATAAAAAAGGAACTGTCAATATTGATTTCATTCTCTGCCCTTCAGCCAAACTTTTTGCCATGCCCTTCGTTTTCTTTTCTTTTTTGTTTTTTCGCAAACCATTGCAGCCTCAAAGAAAAGGATCTCTTCCTCAGTGTCCATGATTTTGGCGCGGAACTTCATGGATGTGATTGCCACTCGTGATGTGTGTGTGGCCATACGGTCTTCCGACTGTCCGCATTCGAACCATGTACGGCCGCCTTTACATGCAAGAGTGATATAAAAACATCCACGTCTTGGTTTGATTTTTAAACGTGCATTACGTGCTCATGTTTATTCAACAAAGTCTTTTGGAAAATCTGTGATTTTTGATATCATAAATATTATCAACAAAAATATGTATTTCCAAGCCTGATTTCTGGAGAATTTTAAAAGGCTTTTTACTTTCCAAAAGAGTTTGCATATTAAATAATAGACTTTACAGGGTTAATTACATTTTAACTAAACTATTTGAACAAAAACCTGGCGAGATGTAATAAGCCATCCCTGAATTGGGGCACTGCTATCAGCAGCTGAGATGGAAGGAATTCAGTCCTGCGTTCGACAGTAGCCTTGTGTGCATTTCTGTGCCACCTAGAAAAGATTTCAAAGACACAGACAGAAAAACTGCTTGTATAAACAACTATACAATCAGACAGTCCAAAGTTATATACAAAAGGTAAGTCACCTTTTGAAGGTCTTGCGCAGTAAATAGTCTCTGAAAAATGGGATGTTTCTCAGAGCTGCCCAAAGCACAGACTCTCGTTCCCACTCTTCAAGGCTCCAGAATTCAATGTAGCAGCCATTCTGCACACGTGTTATGGTTGAGAAGGTGTTGGTGTAGTAATCTGTGCCCACTTCACTGCGCGAGACAACTCGCAAATCATATGGTCTGATAACACAGCATGAGTGTTAGTCAACATGTCAACCATACATCTAAAATTTTGTACATTTTTGTTTTGTTGATAAGTTTATTTTACCTGAAAATACAAGTTAAAGGGACAGTTGATGGTGAATAAATGATAACAGAATTTACATTTTTGGGTAAACAGTCCCTTATTGCTTAGCCCTTACTCTATATATGCTATATATTTAACAAATATAGAATATTTATTCTATTTCTTTTTGAAACTAACTGATCACAGGCCTCGTTGAGTGAACACTGACAAAAAATTATCCAAAAAAAGAGAGTTTTTTTAATTAAAAAACTGAGGCGCATACGAGCTCAATGATCAATGAGGCTTACGATCAGTCAGTTCTAGAAAGAATTACAAAACCTGTTCTAACTGTAGGAAAACAAGCTGACAAAAAGATTGTATATCTAGTGATAGTAAAGTTAAATGAGAGATCTACAAACTATTTTTAAAAGGCAAGTCATTTCTGACCAGGAAAATCAAATTAGGTAAAGGAGTTTCAATATAATACAACAAAAATAACTGGCACCTGTAAGGACCGTATTCAGACGTCTTCAAATAATAAAATTCATGTTCCCCCAGATGTTTTTTCCTGGCTAACATCTCAACCACCTCGGTTCCAGTGAGTGTTTGTTTTTGGGTTTTCTTTTTTGCTTTGTTTTAGTCTTTTCCACAGGGACTGCAGGCTTCTCATGTTCAACACTTCAAAACACAGATAAACTATTTACAATCTTCACAGCAAACCAAAGAAAACAAACTAAAGAAAAGTGGACCTATGGAATAAGCTGGCAACACTCAACTTACTTGAATTTTCCGATACTTGAGGCCTTTAATGCTCTGACATGCGTCACAAAACTCCTTCATTCCACACAGTCTCTCTGACTGGCAGTTCAGTGCTCACCTGTGATGATACTAACTGAGGTAGTTTAACAAAAGACAGATCATACTGTGGTGGATACAACGGAGGGCTGAGGCGGCGAAAGGGTGAGGGTTCGCACTTAAATGCTGGTACGGCAGTAAGAGATCTACAAAATAACAGTCGAGGCTGAGAAGGGGCAGGCTCAACACTGCAAAATGGTGAGCAGTAAAGCTGGTTTCTTCTGCTTTGGGTGTTGGTGGATACCGAGAAGCCATTTTCTTGAGGTTTTTTCTTGGGTGATGACATGGTTGAAGTCAGTCTGGGATATTATTGGCTGCACTGTGAGATTTCAAACCCATCTTCTTCTGAAGGAAAAAACATCCATGTTTCAAGTCTTGGAAACATGAATCAAAACAGCATTTGCGTGACTATATAGGCTTACAACACATTTTGATAGAAAATAGCTTTAAACCATGTAGTTGTTAAAACTGTAAGCCCAACAGTCCACATGGGCACATTAATTTAACCTAAACGTACTATATAAGTACATTTCACTTGCATTAACATATAGGTACATCTAAAGAAATTTGAGTATCATAAAAAAGGTCCGTATTTTTTGTCACTTATTTCATAAAGTAAAAACCATATGTTATATAAATTAATTACACATAGAATTGAATATTTACATTTACAATATATTGACATTTTGATGATTGTGGCTTTTAGATAATGAAAACACAAACTTTTGTCTTTGAAAATGTCAATGTTGTGAAAAAGGTCCATATTGGGAAGTCGAGATGTCACACCCTAATCAGCTAATTTCTTCACCTGCAAAGGTCTCCTGAGCCTTTAAATGGTCTCTCAGTCTGGGTCAGTAGGTTACGTAATCATGGGGAAGACTGCTGACTTGACAGATGTCCAGATAGGACATCTCCTCAAGGAGGTGAACCACAGAAGTTCATTACTAAAGAAGCTGGTTATTCCCAGAGTGCTGTTTTCAAGCATGTTAATGGAAGGTTGAATAGAAGGAAAAGGTGCACCAGCAGAAGGAATAACCGCAGCCTTGAGAGGATTGTCAGGCAATATCTATTCAAGAATTTGGAGGAGTTTCAGAAGGAGAAGACTGGAGTCAGTGCATCAAGAGCCACTACACAAATCCTAGACATGGGATACAACTGTTGCATTCCTCGTGTCAAGTCGCTCCTGAACCAGAGACAACGACAGAACTGGACTGTTGCTCAGTGGTCCAAAATCCTCTTTTCAGATGAAAGTAAATTTTGCATTTCGTTTGGAAATCAAGGTCTCAGAGTCTGGAGGAAGAGTGGAGAGGCACAGAAACCATGTTGCTTGAAGTCCAGTGTGACGTTTTTCCAGTCAGCGATGATTTGGGCTACCATGTCATCTGCTGGTGTGGTCCACTGTGTTTTCTGAAGTCCACAGCCATCTACCAGGAAGCTTTAGAGCACTTCATGCTTCCTTCTGCTGACAAGCTTTATGGAGATGCTGATTTAATTATCCAGCAGGACTTGGGACCTTCCCACACTGCAAAGGACCAAAAGCTGGTTCAATGACAATGGTGTTACTGTGCTTGATTGGCCAGCAAACTCGCCTGACATGAACTCTATAGAGAATCTTTGGGGTATTGTCAAAAGGACAATGCAGGACAAACCCGACGGTGCAGATTGCCTGAAGACCACTATCAAAGCAACCCATTGGCTTCTATAACACTTGAGAAGTGCCAAAGACTGTTTGCCTCCATCCCAGGCCACATTAAAGCAGTAATTCATGCAAAATGAAGCCCAGCCAAGTATTGAGTGCCTAGAAATGAACGTACTTTTCAGGAGCCTGACATTTCGGTGTAAAATATTCTTTTTTAAATAATCTATTATTGCTCTTCTGTTATATTCTAATTCTCTGAGAAACAGAATTTAGTTGTTTCATTATCTATAAGCTATAGACTAATAATCAAAGTTTCAATAAGTAAAGGCTAAAAATATTTCACTCTGTGTATGGGGTTTCACTTTCTAAAATGAGTGACAAAAAATATTGACAATTTTCACGATATTCTAAATTATAAGATGTATCTGTAAATGTTATATTGTCATTTGTTAGTATTTATACTCTGTGGTTTGAACCGCACCTGAACGACAAAAGATAGCAGTTTGTTGACGGGTTAAACTAAAACACATCACACACGGTGCCGTTTTGCTAGTTGTGTGGGGGAAAAAAGCGATTAACTTAATCTTAATACGCACATATAAAGTAACTTGTGAAAAATTGTCCTACCTGGAATCAAATCTCAACCCATCTGTTTGCGTCTTTGTTGCCACGCGAACAGTAGCCAACTCGCTCAAACTTTCAGTCAAAACATTTCATGTAACTATACACGGAAAGAGTATCATATGAAGAATAACCAACAGCAAAAGGCCCCATTTAAAGGGAGTTTTGAGTCAAAGTCTTGCAGTCTATGGTCAAAGCGGACAAACACGTGCCAAGAAATGTATTAACTTGATAGAAATGGGCAACATTAATAAAAGGGGCGCTTACATATATTTAAGATTTGTGAAAAGTAAAGGCCTCACTGTAAATGAATGTAGAAAAACATCAGCTTGAGTTGGTCTCTGGGTATTATTATTAGTTAACTTAAACTGAAATGAAAACAAAACCATTAAAAAGCCACCTGAAATAAATATAAATATAGAAGCTAACTTGATGTATACATAAAAATACATTTATACAAAATAAAAATACATTTAAAATACAGAAAATGTTAAAACAAATGTTAATTTAAAACAATAATAAAAAATGTAATAGTATATCAAAGACACTTAGTTAACACCCGCTGGTCTTAGTTTAATTGGGTTTAAGTTGGTTTCCTAGCCTTCCTAAGTTGGTTAAGCACCCAAACTGCATGAGCAACCATGAGCAAATGGTTTCAGAATAGTTTTTCTGTGGTGTCCCATTCATTAAGATGCATTATCAACCAACAGATTAAGTTTAACATGGACTGTCCTCGCTTTCAGTTTTACACCTACCCGTTTTCCAGAAAATTGACTTCTCAGGAAACTTATACTAGCCACATCCTTTTATAAATTTATTGCAAATAATGGCTCACACTGTCTTTGTGCGTTTAAATGGAGCAAATTAATAAAAGAATCAGTTAAATGAATTAATTATCAAAACCCATTCTTTGTCATAGAGTGAGATCCTGATGGGCTATAAACAAACAGAAATGCATTTCACACAATTATCGTGTATATAAAGTTTTGACATAACCAACAGACACATTAATGTTTATACACACTCAACAAAATCCCAATTAACAGCATAAAAAGACAGTAGATTTGTCAGAATTCAGTCATTTTCTTATGCGTGTCCGCTTTTTTCTGCTCTCTCTGGATGGTCTGTTCCTGAGCTTTCAGCTGCTCCAGCAACTTGCGAGAAGCAGTGAGCCTCTCCTCGATTCGACTGACCACTGTTGCGTCCCTAAAGACAGAGAGAAAGCAAAGAAAAACAAACTTAGAGACAGACAATGCGAGAGCTGGAGAAAGAAACTATTTTCGAAACAGCACTGCTCCAACAAAACTACTGATTTCTATTTGTGTAGCACTGAAGTGCACGCGCAGATTTATGTCACAGCAAACAGGTAATGATGAAAGGTGCTCTCCAGCTGTTCATCTTTTTTGCACAAGCAGCTTTATGAGATAAAATGGAGCTAATGTTTTGCATGTATACATATCTTCAAAAGTCTGTTTCATCCATTAGATTGGTTTAGAGAGCTCATTAAAATTGGATACATAAAAATTGGTCTTCAAAAAGTTGCTGGTTCGAAATTATTTTCAATTGAAAGTTTTGAAAAAAACAAGTCTTCAAAAATTTTTATTAATATATAAGTATACCTTCCATTTCTTCTACTGAGAGACTTTGTGAGTTGCTGGATCTCTCTCTCCACTTGAGCAACTTTCTCTGTAGCCTGGAACAGGCGAACATTCAGGGAACGCTTGGTGCTCTTTCCACCTCTGTAGGCCTCCACACCAGTGACTGATGAGCTTGATGAATGAGACGCAGACTGACCTGTATCTCCAAGCTTAGAGTTCAGGAAATCAAAAACATTGCGCCGTGTTGATGTAGAGGCTTTCCTCTTTTTAGCCTTCGGTTTACGAGAGGCTGGGTTATTCTTAGCAATAGCAGCTGCAGTCTTTCTCTGCGTGAGCTCAGCACATAAGTCCAACGAGCGACCTTTCGGAAGAACCACTGCCTGAACCGGCTCTACTCGACCAGAGAGGGTTTTCCCCAAACCTATTCACACACAGAAGCACTCGTTAAAATATGCACACAACACGCAGAATATATAAATAAATGATCAAAAGATATGTATATTTTGATGGTCAACCTACACACATGCATCTTTTTTTAAATAAAGGCAAGGTAGTATTAATTTTACATATGCAGCGTGTTCTGAATTATTATGCAAGTTGATATTCTGGTCATATTTTCAATGAGGATGTGATGCTGTTCCTTCAGGAGTCACTCACAACTTATTGGTCTATAAAACCGATGAGAAATCAGTCTTAATAGATCTCACAACTCTTCAGCATGTTATTCTTAATAAGTGAGGGTCATTTTTTTGGATTTTGTACTCCAACAAAGTCTCTGAGAACCTGACACACTGCACTTGTGGCGAGTCCAGGAAGGTTCAGTTCAGGAAAAGGATGGTGCTGGAGACTAAATGGTTCCTGATGGTTTCTCACCTAATTCTAGACATTAATTCTTAATTCTTTTGCAGTTAACGTGTGTTTTCTTCTCCACCTGTTTTTTCTGACTCTGCTGACCCAATGAGCATTTCGCTGCCCAATGGTCAGTTTTTAGCTTTGCTAATTCTATTATTGCATTAGTTTTGCATCCTTCTCATGTGCATTTAATCATTTTTAACTTTTAGTCTGAGTTTAATCTCTTTCTAGGCTCATTTTATGTGGAAAAAGAAAACTCTTTCCAGACAATTATATATCACTTATATATGATTAAATACAAAATCACTAGTAGTTATTAAGATTGATGTGGAACATTTTTTTTAAATGTTCTTAAAAAAAATATGACAGGAATTTCATTTTTTTTTTTTTTGCTTTATTGCATTTTTTGCATAATAATTCAGAACACCGTGTAGAACAGAGTTTATATGACACATTGCATAGATATAGTGCAGCGTCATTCAAAATAAATGATCTAAAGTTTGTCTCTTCTGAGTGTTCAGTGTCAGCCCAACACTTATATCAGCATTCGGCACATTCTGCCCATTAAACCTACAGCACACTCTTATTTTTTATGCATTTGTGTGTTTTTATGCATTCTTCAAATCCACAATTCAGAGGATCTTGCAGCTACATTTGCCACATTCTGTAAATTATTTTTTTTTTTTTAGATATTTCAGTATTATGAGAGCATTATAATATTACAGCAGGTGCAAACTGTACAACCTCCACAATATCAGATGATGCTGATAATTAAAAAGATATCAGCTAATATATCAGTCGACCACAAGGGCAATCATCTGTTCTAATAGTTTTGAGACTAATGTTCACCTACCTTTACCAAGCTCATAACCCATTTTCAGCAAGAGCTTGGAGCCAATGCCACGTGTGTGAGCCTCCCAACCACAAAACTCTGCACTGTTTACCTGGGCCATGTCGTCCTCCCTTGATGTGAATACTGTAAGGAGATAAAAAGTGATGATTTCAACTGTAAATGTGTTGAGGAGCTCTAAAACCCATGCATCTGAATTTGTATATGCATCTGTAACATTCCCTAAGATTCGGTGTCTAGATGTTTAACTTTCAAGTTTTTTTTTCTCCAATCGCATTCCCATTCTCAATACTGTAATAGTTTTTTTTACTGTATTAATTTACTATAAACACTCCCATTCAAATTTTGGGGTAAATTTGTGTTTTTGAAAGGATTTTTGCATAAAAAAAAAGCAACAGTTAAGACATTTATGTTACGCTAGATTTATTTATATCACATGGAATTGATCTTACTGATATAGATATCGTACCTCAAAGCGATGATGTTTCTGACCATTTCCTTGTATCGTGCATGCTGCGTATCACTGATATTAACTATATGGCTCCGCGTTATCGTCTTGGAAGAACTATTGTTCCAGCCACCAAAGATAGATTTACAAATAACCTGCCTGATTTATCTCAACTGCTCTGTGCACCCCTTAATACACAGGATCTAGACAAGATGACTAGCGATATGGGCACCATCTTCTCCAATACGTTAGAAGATATTCTAATTCCATTCTCTCAAAAAAAGAAACTCGTAAACTTGAGTGCAAATGGAGAAAAACTCATTTGGAAGTTTTTAGAATTTTCTTTTTCTGAAATAAAAATTTATCTCAGTTTCCATGAAAAAAAAAAATAAATAAACAAAGAAAAAAAATGCACCAAATCAGCATATTAGAATAATTTCTAAAGTATCATGTGATACAGAAGACTGGAGAAAAGGCTGCTAAAAATTCACTCAAATAAATGGCATTTAAAGATATAATAAAATAATATTTTTTAGTTTGTAATAATATTTCAAAATATTACGTTTTTTTTTTTTTTTTTTTTACAAATAACTGCACAAATGTGCTGTGGTATTGTGGTTAGCTTAAGAGACTTCCTTCAAATACAACAAAAAAATAGTAATGGTATATAATGGAATACTGTTTTATGTATTAATGAGAATTGACAGTAATGGGCTTTTTTTTTTTCTTTTCTCTCAAGTACTAAAGAACATAAATGGGTATTTTAAAAGATTGACCCAGAAATATTTTCCTAAGACCACAGTATACTGTACTGTACTTCCTCAAACATTATTCCAGAGGATGTTGCAGTTATGCCTTAGCACCTTTAGCATAGGCGGCATCAAATTGGTCTGTATCATCTTCAGAGTCCGATGAGGAAGAGGAGGAACCATCATCTTGACGAAGAGGAGGAATGATCCCATCAGCCTCCAGGACAGCCTCCTTCAACAGCAGCGAGTCAAATTTTACGGTGTACAAGCCACCTTCAATCTCTGGGGAAAAAAAGTGCAATGTCTCACACACACCTGTAATGTATTGCTCTCTTTAACCTGATGAAGTGCACATGCTGCTGTGTTTTTGTACAGTCCATGTTTGAATTTGCTGCTATATCTCATTAAATCTCGCCTTAGGGAAAACAAGGAATAGGAAGGTAACACACAAACGATATCATGTAGCAATCTCTGCTCTTCCTTTCTGTTAATTGCGCTTAGAAATAGTACCTGATATTCTGGCCGGGTACCAGATGCCATCTTCATGCTTGGCCAAACACGCAGAGCCGGACTCCATGTAGCTGATGTCAGCCTCCAGGAAGTCCCTGAGCTCTGATACACACACCACCTCACCATGAGAGTACCTGAAACACACACACACGCAAGTCAATAAAACTATATATTTATATATACATATATACACATATGCACACACACACATTTTTGATGTGAAAATATTGCTTTATATATAAAAAAAAAAAAACTATAGTAAATACTTTATTTGTGGAATTATTAAATGCATTTATAAAAGATATTTTCAAAACAAAAAGGTTTTTTTAAGACTACTAATGTAATTTTATATACGCAAGTTCAAAAACAGATAAATAGAACATTACTTTTTGCTTTTTCAATCATGAAGAAGTTTGAAAATGTATTTTATGTATGTATAAAAAATATATGCAACTTATTAATTTTAAAATAAAAGTCACCTTGAAAATATGCAACTTTTAGAAAAATTAATAGTTAGATAAAAAGATGTGTGCACTCACATGTGTTAAAGGTGTAAGAGATTATTTTCAAGTGATTTAATATAAAGTTTTGTTGAAAATGGTATAAATTTGAATTTTAATGTTTTTCTTTTTGTGAAATTATAATATTTGTCAGGCAAAAAATGTCAAAAAAAAAAAAAAAAAAACAACACCTGCAGTTGTCCATGAAGCGGCATTTGTCCTCAAGGTAGAAGCCGCAGGGTTTCATGGATTTGTTTGTGGGATGAAGGTAAAGCACCCGGACTCGAGCCTCTTCTTCTTCTGGCTCTTCAGGGCAGACCACCATGGCGTTATGGTACTCTAGGGTTCCCCAGGAGGTACGGTAAGGAGCACGGACCTTAGTTCCACTTATATCCACCTCTTCATCTTCATCTTCCTCATCCAGTTCAGCGTTTTGTTTGACCTCGGCAGGATCCTCTGACAGTTCAGAATAAAAAGCAGCAAACTCATCCTCTAAAGGCGTTTTTTGTGTAACACATGTGGCATTTTGGTTTGTGGAAGGCTCCTCCAAAGAGGCCAGCAACTGGCTTTTTTTGACAGACACCAGGCTGGACTCCGTGAGCTCAATGAGCTGCTGTAGGTCCTCCTTTAGCTTCAGGAGGTCAGCCTGCTCCTCTTGGCCCAAACCAGCGGATAACGCCAGCTCCACCTGCTGAAGCTGAGCGCTGTAGGTCCTGATGGCTTCTTCCAGACTGCTTTCATCCATAACGAGGAGAAGGTACGTGCATGACAGGACCTCACGGAGATGAAGCTAAAAATAAAGTTCCCGCTACATTAAGCAGTATTTCAGAATCAGCAGCTTATTCAAATATATGTAATGATCTCGTGTGATATATTTGGGAAGAGGCTGATGTAGAGACTGTGTAATGATGCCGGTTAGCTTTGAAGCTAACGTTACATACAGCCTAAATGTGAGCCCTCTCGGACCAGTGTCTCGCTCTCTTCAATCAGACACATGGATTTAAGACTGTACACGACTAAAATGACAAAAATCACGGACTTACACTTGAAACCCGCCCTTGGTCGTGGCATTGTTTTGTTTCTGTCTGGACAGAGACGCTGAGAATCTCTTCCGCTGCAGCTCATTGGGAGTCGCTCAACTTTGACCTCACTGTCGTCATCGGCCAGCTCTCGCTTCCTGCATCCGATTTCAGCGAAATAAGAATTTAAAGGAGAAATATTTTCTATTTATTTTACTAGATAATTCTTTTTATACACAAATGCAATTTTTTTTTGTCCGTAAAGCCAAAAAGATTTTTTGTAAAGATCTGAAGTATTATCTTGATATAATATCTACCTTCAGCGATAACACTGTGTACGTCCTATATTATTATTTATTTATTTATGTACAGTTGACTATGTTCTGTGACCTTTCAACTGTGCTTTTGAGGCACTTTATACATTGTAATTTAGGTTATTATTACCCCTGGCCTTGTATGTTTTTTTGCGTGGTGATTGTGTTATTATTAGGGAGTTGTATACTTGTTGATAACTGCAATAAAAGATAATAAGAATATTATAACAATCCAAAAAAATCCTACATTTAAATAAATTTAAATTATACTTAAACCGTTTTTAAAAACACAGAAATGTATGTTTAGCAGTTATGGTGATAATAATGTGAATATGTCATACCTCCCTGTTTTTGTGTTATTACATAAACAAGAGAAATTAATTTAACTTTGTTTTCAGTATTTTGTATTGAATTCCAACTATACAAATACATTTTGTGCTAAAGTTAAAAACCTCATTCCCAGACAGTGTTTATTATTTTTAGTGCATCCACATTTAAAACAGTTGTTATACTGTTAGAAAAAAAAAAACACATTGGCTTTAATATATTTTTGCTTAACTTTTTGCTTTTGCATTAGTAATATTTCACATTTGCTAAAAAATAAAAAAAAAGCTTATATTGTTTCGGGGAAATAACACTTGAAATCCAATCAAGCTTTGTTTATACAACACATACTTTCTCAAGAGAATACATTTAATATATAATTAACATATATTAATATGGAATATATAGTTCACCCAAAAATTTTCATTCATTTACTCATCCTTGATTACCTCCAAATCTGTATGAAATTCTTTGTTCTGCTGAACACAAAAGGAAAATATTTTAAAGAAAGTTTGTAACCAGGCTGTCTTGGGTCACCATTGACTCCCATACTATTTTAAAACCTGCAAAAGTAAATACAAATATAATAAAATAAAGTATTACAAGAAAATAGTGCTACTTAAAATGTTCAGATGTTGAATCGCTCACATACTATTTGTTATTTTTACCATTAGTAAAAAAGAACTTGGGAAAAACTCCAGGTAAACCATTTATTGACAAAATATAATTACGTATACATTACGTATAACAAATGTAATTTGTGCATTTTTTCAATATTCTCAACACTAATACATTGTATATGTAAAAAAAAAAAAGAAGAAGATGACACTGATCTTAGAGCAGCTTAAAGCAAAATCAGAGCAGCATTCATAAAAAGAAGGATGATATCTTGCTTTGTGTCTTTCCAGCAGATAACGGAGATGCTGCAAAAAATAAATAAAATAAATAAATAAAAAATTACTAAGAATGATTAGCTAATTTATCTACAATGCCAGTTGCGGAATACAATATTTAAACACAATACCTTGATTTAGTTGACTTGATTCCATGTCTGAATCCTGGTTTGCAACGGAATCATTTCCGGTCAAGGATTTTAACAGCTCAGCGAACTGCTTCTTGTGCTTTGGTTGAATGAGCACAGATAGCCCTAGACCAGACACAACAAGTTCAGCCTCCTTCCCAACAGATACCCAGTTTAAGAAAAATGTAAAAGGTTATAATAAAAGAACCAGACTAACGTTCTAGTAGAGTGATGTCCTCATCTCTCTCTGTCAATAAACTTACAACAGTTGACACCATCTGTTCATAATTGTTTGATGTTTTATAGGCCTGCAAGGCCAAAAACATCTGACGGGTTTTTTCTGCACCGATGGCCTGTTTAATGTCAGACAGCAGAGAGGAGCACGACGGACCTTCTTTGATGGATGTTTGTGGCTTCTGGACTTCACTTCTCTCTTTCACTGTAAATAATTCAACAAACAACTTCTTAATGTATTTGTCTGCATCAAAAATAAAGCGGCATTTTCTATAAATGCAAAAAGGAGGAAATATGCAGGATTTGAAGCCAGAATAAAAAAACAAAAAAAAAAAAAAAAAAAAAAAAAAAAAAAATCCTAAACCATTAACAAAAAATGTAAATATAATTTCAAATTAAAAAAAATATCGTTTTGAACCTTCATGAGGGCACATTTTGTAACCTTATTAAATGTATGAATTATCTTTCATGTCAATTCAATAAATTCTGTTTAGGGCATCAAAATCGACTAAATCCTATCTTTGTACCACAAAAGTGCATTCAGACTGTTTAATGCTGCAGCCACAAATGCATTTACCTCTGCCGTTAAAATTCATAAATGTTAAGAGATGAATGTGTTAAATATGAAATAAACAGTATTTTACAAATCCTACAGAATTACAAATCCTACGTTGTGACAAGTCATATTAAGCAAGTTATTGATTCATTCTGTCAATCATTTCATTCAAGGAAAAGGAAGGAAAGCAAAGGACGTGACATGTGACCAGGTGTGGTTTCCCATATTTGTGCTCTGCATTTAACCCATCCAAGTGCACACACACACACACACATACACACACACAGCAGTGAGAAGTGAACAACCACACACACACACACACACACACCGTGAACACACAGCAGCCCACCGTTACAAGTCCAACTCCCCATCCATTAGGCCACGACTGCCCCAAGAAAACGGCACACTACTCTTACTATTACTGTCACAGAGGAATAAGCTAAAATAGTATGAGTGGTAAACTAGTATAAACTTTTGAATTTAGCAACTGTCTTCTTGAATATTTAATTGAATTACTGACTCAAAAAACGGCGAATCATTCAGATACGAAAAACTGTGTTGATCAGAGATGCAATGTTGGCGAAATGGAGCAAAACAGCTATATTGACAAATATAGTGCAGAAAGTTTATGGCGCTAAATTTTAACTTAAAAATTGCATTTTCTTTCATTATTATTTCTGTCAAACAATTGCAGTTAATCACATTCAACATAAAAGGTTTTTATATACACGTGTGTACTTTGTATATTTATTATGTATATATAAATACACATACATATGGTATTTATTTTGAAAATATTCACATGTATTTACCCGTGTACATTTACATAATTTATATAATATAGAAATGTTTGTTTTTCCTAGATTATTATGTATGTGTGTGTGTGTGTATATATATATATATGTATATATATGTTTTTTTTGTATACATAAATATACAGTGCACATACATAATATGAAAAGAAAAAAGAAAAAAGAAAAAAGATTTTGGATGCGATTAATTGCAATGAATCATTTGACAGCACTTTTTAAAATATAAGCCATTGTATAAAATATAAAACAGTATAAAAAGAGGATACATTAATGACTCCGTATACGCCAATAGGCAGACATGTTTTTTGAAACTGGACTGTCTGATCTGAAAGTGGACAGGTGGCCACTCTACACAATTTTTTTAAATTGCAGTTAATGCAAATAAGCTCCGATATACCTCCAATTTTACCATCACCACCATTGAGTTCTGCAATTCTCAGGTGAGAACCCCCTTGGTTCAGCTGCTGACATGAATTCAGCTGCTCACTGGGTGGATTCACAGGCGACATCTCACTTTTCCCTAGAGCAAACATAACACTAAATAAAAATGTTATTTTTCTTTACAGAGAGAATAATGGAGAGAGAAAATATAAATAAATAAACTGTTACACACTATTTACAAGCTAAGATGTTACCTGTGTCCTGCCTGAGAGCCTCTCGCTCCTCCCTGGACAGAGAATGCTCTTGTTTATAGCCACAGCCTTCACCTGTTAACTCCAAACAACACTCATCGAACTCTTTCTTATGGTGTGGTCGAATAAACTGATAAAGACCTTGAGAAAAAGAAGATGATGCTCTTTATCTGACAGTTTTGATTCCGGTCACAGAAAGAGATCATTGAAGGGAATTCAAATGTTAGGAGGCATAATAGTTGAATTAGCAGTGGAAATTCAATTCCTGAAGGATGTGTGGTGATTGCGCACCTCTCAGCAGACGGTGCGTGTTGCGGTCTTGTATGAGCAGTTCGGTCACATTAGCAAGGAGGTCACGCAGGTTGTCAGATGTCTTGTAGGACTGCAGCGCCTCCATGATGAGCCTGAAGTTCTCGTGACTCAGGCATCGTTTCAGCTCCATCATGAAAGCTTTGCCCGTTTTTGCAGTACAAGAAGCCGCTGCTTTCTGAAGCACAGCCGACAGAAGGCATAAAATGTATTTAATTAATGTCACCGAATTTTAAATTGCAACTAGTGTCAGCTTTAGAGAAAACTTATAACTCAATTGTAGAGTCTGCATGATTTAAAAGTACATAAATACATGAATATATTATATATATTTGTATGTCTGTGTAAGAGTTTATTTGCTAAAATGTTTTTTTACATTTTCAAATTTTCAAATTCATGTTTTTAATGTCTTAGCTGTATTTGTAAGTAATTTTTACCTATCAAAATAAACCTTAATCAAAATAAAAATGTATTCGAATGCACAATAAAAATAATTATTAACATGACACATGCACATATTTTTTTTTTCATAGGTCTTGTAATCAACAGAATAATTGCCAATAAGCATACAGCATTGAACATAACAAAAATCAATCAAGATCCCTCACCCTCTCTTGAACCACTTTAATTTTCCGTTTCCCGCCCCTCGATTCATCATCCAGACGTTTGTCATGCTGGAGGGAAAGAGTCGACAAGCGACTCGCCTGCAGGGTCACAGACCAATGAGAGAAAAGGAAAATTAGCAAAAAGATTTGATCAGTTATTTTACGGCATAAGAATTTAGTGTTGTTTTTTACAGACCTGCACAATGAGCTAATATGCCGAAAGTAGAAAGATTTGAAACGCAGATAAAAAGAGATCATGGTGTCATTCAAAACCCTGATCATGATTTATGAGGTCATTTCTTACCATTCATATCTCATTTATTCAGCGGAAAATTCATTTTCTAGGTTATTCACTTCCAATTTCTGTGAGAAATGTGAAATCTCTGCCTACACCAGCGTTTCTCACATCTAACTGTCGTATGAATTTAAAAGACCTAGAAAAAGGGCGCAGAGGTTGCATGTGACTACTTTTATTATACTTGTCTTCTTTTGGACCACTGCCATCCCCGTGCACTTTCATTATTTGGAAAACAGCTGCTACGACATTCTGCATTACATCTCATTTTGTGCTAAACGGCAGAAAGGAAATAAAATTGGCTTGGAAAGAGAGCAACTAAATGATTTCTCTAGTGATTTATTTCTTGTCTCACTCTTTCTTCCCCAGCCATGGTGTCTTCCCTCCCTCCTTTGTTGGTCGTGTCGTCCAGAGCATCCAGCAGGCCGACTGGTTTCCTTTTGCTCGTCATCTCCATCTCATATTGAATGCAAAGTCTGGCTGCTCCATCCCTCCCAGAATGCTCTTCTGACTCTAAAGCATAATGATCATTTTAACTGGCTTTAACTAAATTAGCTGAATGAAGAGATCATGATTTTTTTAATATATTTTTTATGAATTCTGCTCAACAAGGCTGCAATTAAACAAAATACAGTGAAAACTGATATTGTGAAATATTACAATTTGAAATAACTATTTTCTATTTTAATATATTTTAAAATGTAATTTATTCCTGTGATGCACAGCTGAACCTTCAGCATTCATTTGATCAATTATTTTATCATTAAAGACTGGAGTAGTGTAAATTATTTTATCATTAGTGTCAATTAATTTTAGTGCTTAGTTATTAACAGTAACACTTATGACTACAAATGTAAAAAAAATAAATAAATAAAAAATAAACATTTTCTGAAATAATTTTTCAGGATTTTCAGATGAATCAAGCATTTATTTCAAACAAACAAAAACATTTATAATGTTTCAAAATGTGACCTTTGATTCATGCTTTCATTTCGTAAATATGCATTAAATTAATTTCTATTAAAATCAAATTGTAACTAAAACACTAAGCCCCGCCCCACGACTGACAAAAATAACAGTGTTGCTTATTAATGCCATAGATTTGCCGCCATAGATTAAGTGTGTTTTTCGCGAGCTGGTGGCTGCGGCGGCGACAGCATTGTGATGTCTATCGGCCATCGACCCAACCCTAATTACAATAGAAAACAGTTTTGTATTTAATTTATTTCGTAACAATATTTCACAAAATTCGTGTTTTGACCACATAAATGCAGCCTTGGTGAGCAAAAAAGATTTTGAAGAAGATGATTTTTTTTTAAGTTTTATAAGTCAGTCTCAAAATGTGACCAAATTATAATTAATTGCTTAATTACTTAACTTTATTGATTACAGTTTAACAAAATACAGTAGATTCAAACAAGTTTGAGACATAAACCTGTAAAAAATATGTCTTAATGAAGAGTCATCCAAGAGCCTTAGATCTCATTAAAAGGCCAGAAAAAAGGGAGCAATAGAGGTGAGCTCACCTAATTTTCTCCTCTTTAAGCTGGGGACGTGCGAGTCAAGTGTTTTGGCCTTTTGAGTGGTGTCACTGAGCCAGACACTCTTGGCAGGACAACTGGAGGCTGTGTTGAGCGGCCCGGTGTCCATCTGATTTTTACAGGCCTCTTTTTCTTTCCTAATAGAAACTGGTCTCTGATACACAAATCGACCAAGAAATGTGCATGTCAGCTCTTAGTGTAAAAACAGGTTCATGGAACAGAAAGACATGATCAAGAAATAGACTTACAGTTTTTTGCGCCGTACGAAAGAATTGAGCAGCATCACGGACCACGGTACCAAAGCCATCATAAATCTTAACATACGGCCTCACCCATGAAGGAAGCTGATTACGGGCTTCGGTGCCTTTGAACCTAGAATGATAAACACAGAACATTAAGTTCTCATTACTGCTCTCCAGTCAAACTAGGTATTGCTGTTGTAGTGATTAGTGCTGTGGCTGACCTGTGATCACAGAGGAAAATAGCTCCGTAGTCTTCTCTGTGCCGGATCACTCTACCAATGGCTTGATTGACAGCTCGAGAGGCCTGCTGTCTGTACCACTCTTGCCCCGACAGATACTAAAAGAAAAAGTTTGTTTTCCCACAAACATTGTGAATTTTGAATGCATAAAAAAAAAAAAAAACAGTCATAAGTTAGTTAATACAATGTTAACGAAGGACACCTTATTAGAAAGTTTTACTGTTAATTGGGGGGTTGTACAATATATTTACAACCTGAACTAACCTTGCCATATCATAAAAGGCCAAAAGGATTTTGAAATACTAATAAATATAATAAGCTACTTCTCAAGAATTGGATGCTTTTACTAAGACGTTTCTCTTCAGTATGATATCAGAACAATTAAACCATCCTGATGTTTTCACATTATGACCAAAATATCAAAATGAATTAATTCAGAAATAAAAAATCTGACTGGATTCATATGTATTCATGTATGAATCATATATTTTGTGCACTTCTTTTCATTAGTGTTAAAACATTTGGACTCAAAAGTACAATAATAGTAACAGTATAGTAATTTATTTCAATTTACAAAACATTTTAATATGTATTTAAAAATGTAATTCATTCCTTTGATGCTAAAGCTGAATTTCAGCATCATTACTCCAGCTGTCAGTGTCACATGATCCTTCAGAAATAATTCTAATATGCTGATTTGCATGTTACTTTTGGTCAGTTTAATGCATGCTTGCTAAATAAGTATTCATTTCTAAAACCTACACATAAATTAGAAATATGAACTGATTTTTAATTGAATTACAGTTGTAGTAAATTCAGTGAAATTGACATTATCTCAACATTAAAGAGCAGGTACCTTCACTCCACTCATTTTATTCCTGCACATCTCGTCCAGATACTGCATTTTTAGCACCACTCTTGGGTCCATCCTGGGGGGGAAGGGAAGCCCAGTGATCACAACCCCTCGACCGTACGTGTCTGCAAAATCCAGCCCTTCGCTTGCCTTGGAAAACAGAAAAAAATGTGTTGTTATTACCAGTCTTGGTTCATCATAAAGTATTTTTTAATGCATCAAATATTTATAATCTCACCTTTCCTCTGCATACGGCAAAGAAGCTGCCTCCGCTGGAGTTTGGGTCGTTCACCTTGTCATAATAACCCTCAATCACCTGCAAAAGAATCCAATTTTAGAGCAGCACTGACTGACAGCTTGTGCAGATAGGATTATGATAGCATCTATATCAACTCATACGGAGTGAACACTTATTATATGATTGATAGCAATAGCGGTTACCTCGGTAAATGTGCCTTTACCCCTTGGTTCTATAAACATGGGCTTCACATGCTCAATGCGATCGGCATGTCCATTAGCCTGAAAGAGTAAAAAGAGTGTATAACTGTCAGTGTCTGTTAGTGCGGTGCGAACATGATTCTTATTTTTCATAAGATTCTAAAGACAACAGCCAACTAGTCTGTTAGTGTTTGTCTATGCAGTGTGAATTGGCCTTTAAATGCTAGTTGGCTAAAGATTAACAAGGTAACCACAAAATTTTTAAGCATTAACAATTTTAAGCATTAAGCTTAAAAATTTAAGCAATAACTCGAATGGAAAGAAATATAGCGATATGGCCTCTAAATGTACATGTCTTGTGGTCCAGTGCTTTAAAGTTTACAGCTGTTAACATTTCATTTCGGTTTAATTTATTGTACTTAAAGAAAAAAAAATAGCTTCAATAGCTTTGCTGCCAATCATCATAATGCAAATAGCTTTTAGTGCACTTTCTGATAGCGCAGCAAAAAAAAGTGATTCAGTTTATTTGTGCTGAAATTAAGAATTTAATGACTTGTAGAGTTTGTGGAGGTTTGAATTAAAAGACTAAGATCTACAGAGACCCAATGAATCAGCAGAACCAGTTCACAAAAAAAGCCACAAAATGATGTTTTTCCTGATCAAAACCACAGCTTATTTGAATGGAGTCGTCAGCTATATATTTTTCCTCAAGGGTAATAGCAGCTTTATTGTTTTCTATACTGAAACACACGCTCACCCTCCAGAACTCCAGAGTCTTATCCATCACTGGATACGAGGGGAAGAACACCAGCAGTCCATGAGGCACTACCCGTGCCAGATTGACTGCAAAGCCAATAATAATCATTAGACTGAAAATCATGCCGATCATCAGATTATGACTGATAAGTGTGCTGCTGTTCTGTGTAAGGATCTCTCACCCAGAGTGTTTCCCATAGACGACATGTTTTCAGGAACAAACCTTCAAAAACCAAAGATTCATATGGATTCAGAAGACTTGAAATATAGCATAAATGTCATATTAGATGCTTTTATAGCGGTGTTATAAAAACTACTTTAGTTTTTATTCATAGTTTGCATTAGTTTTTATTAAAAATTTTTATTAATTAATTTTTATTTTTAGTTAAAGTTTCAGTATTTTTATACATTTTTAATGTCCACATGTTATTTATTTTATTTCAGTTTTAGTTATTACGTACATCTAGTTAAACTAAACAACTGAGGTTTAACATTTATTTTATATAAAATTATATTATATATTAATTACATTAGTTTTTATTTTTAAGTTAACTAAATTAATTTGGCAACTAGCCAAAATACTTTTTAGAATGCAAAAAAAATAAAATTATGGGCATTTTTAGCCTTTATTGGAGAGGACAGGAGAGAGCTGACAGGAAAGCATTGGGTGGAGAGAGAGAGAGAGAGTGGTGCAGGATCAGCAAAGGACCTTGACATGGGAATCGAACTCAGGTCGCAGCAAGCGCTACATGTTGCCAACTGGAGCATTAACCACTGGACTATTGACAACGATTGTAATAAAAATAGTTACTTTGTTTCCTGTCACTTTTATTGACATTTATTCTCACTTAATAGATGTACTAAATTACAGACCCCAAACTCTAAATAGCAGTTCAGCAGAGGATGTTAAAGTGTCTGACCAACCCTTAATAAAACACTCACCTCCTGTCAAAGGCTGTGCTCAACTGCACGCCGTCTGGACCTTTCTCAATGATACAGACAAAGATCTGATCACGCTGGATGACGTGAGGATTCTCCAAGGATACAGGGAAAGGACTGCAGAAAAATCCGCAGGGAATTAGCACCCAACCCACATAAACTCACAAACTTCAGGGGACAGCTAGAGGAGAGGAGCACTAACATTTGCATTTCACAGGTGAAGGATGAGAGCGGCGAGAGAGTACCACTGGTCAGAATGATGCTGCGTACTCCCTGTCTGAGCAGCTCCTGCATGCTGAACCCCGGAGAAAAACACCAGTAACTCAGCACATTCCCTATAAAATATGCAAAAACGCTTTCAATCTTTTATAGCTCAGGCATACAAGCTTCATTTTTTCAGTATTTCTTTGTGGAAGCTGTATGTATGCGCACCAACACAACAAACACTTCTAATACTGAAGCCATAATAACTATCAGATCCTCCATGACTTTGAGACTGCACAAAATCAAGCTTTCCAGAATATAAAATGACTTTTGAAATCACGTTTACTAAACATGAGGCTTCTCAGAGACTGCATAAGCATGTCATACCTTGTTTTTTGGTAGAGGAGGAAGCCCATACATCAACCATCTGTTTCTTCTTGAAGTTGCTGGTGTCTGGATGAATGTGGACCTGATACGAGACAGATTCAGGAATCGGGAGCAGAGATTAGAAGTGTAACACAATGACTGGAGGAACACGTACTATACAATTCAATAATTTGGAGTTGGTAAGATTATTACATATTTTTGAAATAAATTTATTCAATATGTTCAACAAGGATGAAACATACAATAGAAATTGTAACACTTGCTAATTGTAATACTTGCTTCTTTTGACTTTTGATTAATTTAATGCATAGTTGCTTGAAAGTATTATTTTCTTCCAAATAGATGGATGGAGTGGCATGGATGCATGATGGAATTTCACATTAAAAGTCAGGTCAAAACCATAACTTGAACTGGCTTTAGTTTTAAAAACAGCAAGATTAATAATTCAAGATTAAAATAATCAGAGACATAAATGTACCATATGACTTGACTGGGGAAAATCTAAATCCTGATGCGCTTCATGTAGTGATGAAGACAGCAAGAATATGAATATGAGTTGGAGCAAACCTTAAACTCCTTCATGCTGTTTCCCATCTGTGGTTTCTTGCTGCCCTCTAGAGGTTCAGCCCCAAACACCAGCTGAATAAAAATAAAAAACAAATTTGTGGGATTCACATCCAGGGCACGAAGCTCCCATTTCACCACATTCCAAAGATGCTCTATTGGGTTGAGATCTGGTGACTGTGGGGGCCATTTTAGTACAGTGAACTCATTGTCATGTTCAA
>JAUMHI010000006.1:698560-716440 GCA_032359435.1 Enteromius unitaeniatus | reverse complement strand
AACGAGGTAAAATATAAAGTAAAACTTAAAATATAAAAGTAAAACTTAAAGTATAAAGTAAAACTAGAAACGTAAAATCAGAAAAATTGATGAGCCAGGGGCGTACCGAAGCGAAGCACGTTTTCCCCAAATAGGAGGAACCTTACAGAAACTCGTGCAGCGTGGCTGGTGAATGTGGGCATGGGAGGTGGCATAACAGGAAGCACGGCGGCCGCAGCTGGAGGAATCACATTCAGTGACTGCATAGAAGTGTTAAGCACCTGCAGTGATTGTCCCATCTCCTCAGTCAGGCGTGTCAATTTCTCCAACTGTGCATGGTGAGCAGTTAACATTGTGCCCTGGCGATTCACCTCTTTAGCCAACTGATAAACAGCCGCTGGACATGACATAGATCCATTTGCAGGCTGTATTAATAACAACAAACATGGTCGTACAGGCAATGGTCAAAATGAGCAGATAACACAACAAGGGCAGATCATAAAGAGTACCAGGTCCAGGTGATAGTTCAGGGGTATCAGGCAGAAATCACAAACGGTAAGTCCAGGCAGTGGTCGGGGCAACAGGCAGAAATCAGAGTCAATTAACAGTCCAGGTAATAATCCAAAAGGCAATCCAAAAGTCCACAAGGTAAACGCTCAAACGCATTGTCGGCAAAACAATACTTCACGCTGAACGGAACTCAAACGCTCTCTTTTAAAGGGGAGATGAATGAAAACACCCAAGGTGCGTGGGTAAATCGGTCTAGTGCTGCGTCCCAGCGCTAGCACAGCAAAACAATAAAACACATAACAAACGAGGCATTTGTTGCATCCATTGGAAACGTAATTTTATCATGACTTTGCATCGCATCACACCTTGTGTAATGACGAGCGGGATTCAGTTGGATCCATTTGCAATGTAGTTTAATAATCGGGGTCAGCCAGGCAAAAGGTCGGTACACAGTAAGAGCAAATAAACAGGGAGTAGGCAAAAACAGAGTCGTAAACAGGCAAAAGGTCGGGACAGGCGGCTAAGGGTCAAACACAGGTACAGGCAAGAAATCAAACACGAGTAGTCTTCCGAAAACACAAGGGTAAACGCTCAGAGTCGACAGCAGAGGCAAATCGATACTTCGCGTTTGATAAGGGTTACAGTCCTTTTATAGTGCCAGAAGAGGGTGTATGGGCGTGAAAACGCCGAGGTACGTGGGTATAAAAGGTCCAGGTGGAAACTAGAATTCTGGTGATGGTTCCCGCTGCTGACTTCCGTAGAGGGCCACAGAGGCGCGATTCGTGCAGGTTTCCTCACTACGACGTAGCCAACTGTCGACTGCCGGAAGATCAGAGGGCTCTCCTGACCAGGGGAACAAGGGTGGCTGAAATCCTAGTACACATTGGAACGGCGTGAGTTTAGTGGCTGGTTTCTGGAGGGAGTTCTGGGCATACTCCGCCCAGATCAAGAATTTACTCCAATCCTCTTGATTATGATGGCAGTATGTGCGCAAGAAGCAAATGAGCTCCTGATTCAGCCGTTCTGTCTGGCCGTTGGATTCGGGGTGGTATCCAGAGGTGAGACTGACATTTATGTTGAGCTGCCGGCAGAAGGCCCTCCATACCCGGGAGGTGAACTGGGGCCCTCGATCAGACACAGTGTCCTCCGGCAGGCCATAATAACGGAACACGTGCTCGAAGATGGCTTGAGCCGTCTCCCAGGCGGAGGGTACTTTGGGCAAGGGGATCAGACGGCAGGCCTTTGAGAATCTGTCGACTACTGTGAGGATAGCGGTATGGTGGTTGGATGGAGGCAGATCCGTTACAAAGTCGACGGCGATGTGAGACCATGGCCTTTGGGGCAGTGGCAAAGGTTGTAACAGCCCAGCGGGACGTTGTCTGGATACCTTTGTCATTTGACAAGGATGTCCTGGATGTCCTGCTCGATATCCCACCGAACCGGAGCCACAATCATAGCGGGTGAGATGATGGTTTCGGGGTCGCCAGATTCGGTGGGTAAATCGTGTTGACGAGAGAGGGCATCCGCTTTAATGTTCTTGGAGCCGGGCCGGTAGGTGATAGTGAAGAGGAACCATGAGAAGAATAATGACCAACGGGCTTGTCTGGCATTAAGACGCTTGGCGGTGCGCAGGTATTCCAGGTTTCTGCGATCCGTCAGAACGATGAATGGCTGACGCGCCCCCTCTAGCCAGTGTTGCCACTCCTCCAAGGCCGCTTTCATAGCCAAGAGTTCGCGGTCCCCCACGTCGTAATTACGTTCGGCTGACGTTAATTTCCTCGAGTAGTAAGCACATGGGTAAATTTTTTCAGGATCTCCTTGACGCTGGGACAACACAGCACCCACTCCGGTGTTAGATGCGTCCACTTCCACTATGAATTGTCGTGCAGGGTCGGGGTGGTGCAGGATGGGTGCCGTGGTGAAGCGTTTTTTAAGTCCTTCAAAGGCCGCCTCGCTCTTGGAATCCCAGGGCAGCCGTTTGGTGGACCGCGTGGTCATGGCGGTAAGGGGTGTGGCTACCTGGCTGAAGCCTCTGATGAAGCGCCGATAGAAATTAGCAAACCCCAAAAATCGTTGAAGTTCCTTTAGATTTTGGGGTTTTGGCCAGTTAACCACTGCCTCCTCTTTAGAATCATCCATGGCCACTCCCTCCGCACTGATAACGTACCCCAAGAATGTGACTTTGGTGCGATGGAACTCGCATTTACTGAGCTTTGCATATAAGTGATTGTCTATTAGTCTCTGTAGTACCGCTCGTACATGGTTTCTGTGCAAAGGAAGGGTTTCGGAGTATATTAGTATGTCATCGATGTAAATGATGACATACTGATGAATCATGTCCCGGAAAATGTCATTTATCAGAGCCTGGAACACGGAGGGACTGTTTGATAACCCAAACGGCATGACCAGGTACTCGTAATGTCCCGTCGTGGTCGAGAAGGCGGTCTTCCACTCATCTCCTTCTCTTATCCGTACCAGATTATACGCGCTCCGAAGATCAAGCTTGGTGAAGTACCGAGCAGATTTAAGCTGTTCGAGGGCGGACGGTACCAGGGGCAGAGGATATCGGTACTTCACCGTCTGTTCATTGAGAGCCCGATAGTCAATACAAGGCCGTAGGCCGCCGTCCTTCTTCTTGACGAAAAAAAAGCCCGCGGAGGCAGGTGATGTGGATGGGCGGATGAACCCCTTGGCTAGTTCTTCCTGAATGTATTGATTCATGCAGGCTGTTTCGGACTGAGACAAGGGGAATATCCTTCCCCGGGGTGGTTCAGCGCCGGGCAGCAGGTTGATGGCACAGTCCGTCGGGCGGTGTGGAGGCAGGTGAGTAGCTTTGACCTGACTGAAGGCGACGAGAAGGTCCTGATACTCGGCAGGTAGTGTCTTGACTTCCGTCTCCTCCTTGGTTGTCGTGTGCAGGCTGTGAATGAGATGTGGGGGTTGATCTAAACAGTGCTCGTGACAGTGGGAGGACCATCGGGTGACTTGTTGTTCTCTCCAGGAGATTACTGGGTCATGTTGCTGTAGCCAAGGAAGTCCCAGGATGATGGGTTGCTCGGGTGATTTGATGAGATACAACTGTAGTTGTTCCATGTGCAGGGTGCTTGTGCGGAGTGTAAGAGGCGTGGTTTGGGTGGTGATCCGACCAGAGCCTATTGGTCTTCCGTCGAGGGCTGCCACAGCCACGTTTGGGGTACATGGGAAAACAGGAAAGCCATGTTCAGTGACAAAACCTTCATCAATGAAATTTCCCGCGGCCCCAGAGTCAATAAAAGCCCTCGTGATGACAGTTTTCCCCTCTGCTGATATTTCCACCTCTAATGTCATGGCGTGATTTAATGTAAGAGCACTCACCCGGTAATTCCTAGGACGCACAGGCCGTGAAGGACAGCTGACTCGCATGTGGCCGGGTTTTCCGCAGTAAAGGCACAATCCCCTCTCTAGGCGGCGCTCGCGTTCCTCGGTGGAGAGCCGAGCGGCGCCGATCTGCATGGGATCGGCGGGGGCGGAGACTGGGTACTGCTGGGTAGAGCGGGAAGTGTGCGCCGGCCTCTCCACGAGCGCATCAGTTGATCCGTCCGTATCGCCAGCTCCATGTACTGAGGCAATGTTAAGTCCTCCCCGCGGCTCTCTGAGTGCACGACGGTAACAGTTCCTCAGGGGATCCTCCTCCCATCCTGTTTGCGCCGCTAGCGTGCGGAAAGTCATTGTGAAATCCGCCGCCGACATGGAGCCCTGTTGTAGCGACAGCAACTCGTCTTCAGCGTTGCGACCGTCCGCGGTGTGGTCAAACACCTCCCGGAACTGGCGGAGCAGGCTGTTGTAGGTGAAAGCCCTTCCTTGTCCTTCCCAGAGCGCCGAAAACCAATCGAGCGCCTTCCCAACGAGCAGAGAGCCGAAAAGTGCCACTTTGGTTTCATCGTCATGAAGCTTGCAGCCTGCGAGTTCATGTAGAGATCACACTGTAGTAGAAATCCTCTACATTTCCCGGGAGCTCCTCCGTATTTCTCCGGAAGCGCTAGGCGTGCAGGCTTGGGAGCTGGCGTGCTGATGACAGCCGGGGGAGCAGACACGGCGGCCGGCGTGACTGAGGTACTGAGAGCGGTAGCTGCGGTGAGGGCCTGGACCGAGCTCAGCAGATCAGCGGTGAGTGATGTCAGTTTCTCTAGCTGTAACTTGGCGCATTGCTGGATCCGGTTCTGGCGAAGTATTCTGTAATGACGAGCGGGATTCAGTTGGATCCATTTGCAATGTAGTTTTATAATCGGGGTCAGCCAGGCAAAAGGTCGGTACACAGTAAGAGCAAATAAACAGGGAGTAGGCAAAAACAGAGTCGTAAACAGGCAAAAGGTCGGGACAGGCGGCTAAGGGTCAAACACAGGTACAGGCAAGAAATCAAACACGAGTAGTCTTCCGAAAACACAAGGGTAAACGCTCAGAGTCGACAGCAGAGGCAAATCGATACTTCGCGTTTGATAAGGGTTACAGTCCTTTTATAGTGCCAGAAGAGGGCGTATGGGCGTGAAAACGCCGAGGTACGTGGGTATAAAAGGTCCGGGTGGAAACTAGAATTCTGGTGATGGTTCCCGCTGCTGACTTCCGGAGAGGGCCACAGAGGCGCGATTCGTGACACCTTGTAAACATAACACCATGTCTACATTTGTGATCGGAGAACAAATAACAAGCACTATCCTTTACTGCTCAAAACTCACCTTTGAATAGTAAGTAGTAGGTTATTTTAATACGAAAACTTAACTTACTTAAAGGTTGTGAGTCAGAAGCACCAGACTGTTCTTGCAGAGGTAGAATTGCCTCACTTCATAGCATAGACTGCTCTCTCAGGTGCAGGAATCAGTCCTCCGTAAATGTGCTGAACACACTCTAATATTTATGTTGAATAGCTCCCCCTTCTTTCTGTAAAGAAGTGTTTAAACGAGGCGATTTAGGGGACGAGTCAAAACATTTTTAAAAAAATAACACTCCAAAGAGAAAGGAAAATTTGAAATCACATCATATGACCCTTTTAATATATTTTAATAGCTAGCAGTTCGATTGCCAACCTATTTGTTTTCTATTGTTCATACTGAATATATATTGATACTTGTGAAGTATGAGTACAACTGATATTTGGCTACATAAAATACCACTTACAAGCTAGTTTTTATTTAGACTAAGAAAATAATCACAATGCTTTAAAATGAGAACTACACTGATTGGCCTTGTTTAATTAAAGATCGTCATGTAAAGTGACAATAATTGCTACATTACAGTTTAAATTATTGTAAGTATAGAAAACGGCATTGCTTAATTTATACAGTGATAACTTTTTTTTTAAAGTGGTCATATGATGCGATTTTATTTTTTTTCTTTCTGTTAGTGCATAGAAAAGACTCCTGAAGTTGCAAAGCAACATGCTGGCTGTGCACAGAGACTGTAAAGTGGAGCAATTCTACCTCTACAAGAACAGATTTTAGCAAAGCACTGAACATTATCAAATAGGAGAACATAGAGATGGTAACTTTAATGTATAATGATGGGATTAAAATATTTATTGATTAAATGCAGAGACGGTCTCTGTAGTCAAGACGACGATAATCACTAGAAATTAGGTGCTCCCAACTAAGCCAGCCAGAGGAGACAGCGGCAAGAAACCAAAACCCCATTCATGAGAGAATGGAGAAAAAAACCTTGGGAGAACCAGGCTTAGTTGGGTCCAGTTCTCCTCTGGCCAGACGCCTAGCACCTAATTTCCAGTTCAATATCAAGTACATGTCAGACTGTGTAAAGGACTCATAGTATATGTGTGTTTGTGTGCATCTGGTTCCAGCGATCTGTCCACTGGGCTCATCTAGGTGTTCTTGTCTCCGATTGAGATCATCTCTTTGTGCTGATACACCATCTGATCTGGATACAGACTGAGAAACAGAATAAAAGAGAGACAGACTAATATTAGCATAGATGCCATACTTTTTACGATGTAACGAGAACATTGTGTGTTAAGGGGAGTGTTGCCGGCTCCGGCTGATCTAATTAATGCAGCATAACAATCCTTTAACGGATTTTATTAATAAATGTGTATCAGTGTGTTATGTGTAAGCCAGAGTAAAGAGATGAGTCTTTAATCTAGATTTAAACTGACAGAGTGTGCCCGCCTCCCGAACGGTATTAGGTAAATTGTTCCAGAGTTTGGGGATAAATAGGAAAAACATCTGCAACCCGCAGTAGTTTTGAGAATGCAGTGGACGTGGAGGGCTATAATGTGATAAGAGCTCACTCAAATACTGAGGAGCTAAGCCATTCAGAGCTTTATAAGTGATTAACAAGATTTTAAAATCTATACAATGTTTGATAGGGAGCCTGTGCAGTATTGACAGAACTGGGCTAATATGCTCATACTTCCTGGTTCTAGTAAGGACTCTAGCTGCTGTGTTTTGAACCAGCTGTAGTCTATTTATCAAGCATGAAGAACAACCACCCAATAAAGCATTAGAATAATCTAACCTCGAGGTCATAAACGCATGAATTAACATTTCTGCATTTTTAGGTTAAATGCATAGGTTGCAATTTAGATACATTCTTGAGATGGAAAAATGCAGTTTTACAGATACTAGAAACATGGCTTTCAAATGAAAGACTGCTATCAAACAGCACACCTAGGTTCCTAACTGATGAAGAAGAACTGACAGAGCAGCCATCAAGTGTTAGACAGTGTTCTAGATTATTACCTGTGGGTTTTTTAGGTCCGATAATAAACACCTCTGTTTTGTCAGAATTTAACAGTAAGAAGTTACTTGACTTACTGAGAAGAAATATAGAGCTGAGTATCATCAGCATAACAGTGAAAGCTAACACCATGTCTCCTGATAATATATCCCGAGGGTAACATGTAAGGGGTAAAAAGCAGGGACGGATTACGGGCTGTGTGGGCCCCTGGGCAAAGCTTCTGTGTGGTTCGCACAACGTTAGTGTGGGCCCTTGCCTTGGCACAACATTCACAAATCGCTTGGGACCCCTGGCAAGACGTACGCGGGCACCCTGCACCCCAAGGGCCCCTGGGCAGCTACCCCACTGGCACGTTCCGTAATACGTCCCTCGTAAAGAGTAACAACCCTAGGACTGAGCCTTGAGGTATACCTTGAGTTATAATTAGAGCAGTCTCGGTATGATACGGTCTAAATCCTGACTGGACATCCTCACAGATACCATTTAAGCCATTTAAGTAAGTTACAAAAAAACACAGCACAGAGTCATGATACTCCGTAATTTTGTCTCCACAGGATGCAACAAATGCCTCGTTCGTAATGTGTTTTATTATTTTGCCGTCGGCATCACATTATGGTAAGGGGAGTAACATTTCTATCATACGCTTGAGGTATTTGGCGAAGCACAATGAACTGGATAACTGGCCAATCAGAGCACATCTAGCTGTTTAAGATGAGCTTTGTACAAATTAGAGGGCTTAGAGGAGAAACAATAATATACAGTATGTGGATTTTTTTTGTGCCTTAAACTGCATAAACACATTGCATTACATCAAATACACGAAATAATGTTATTTTTAGCAACATCATATGACCCCTTTAAACTACACTCATTTGATTTGAGTTTTTGAAATATAACTTTAAATATAAATATTTCAAAATATTAAAAAATAACAATATTTATAAATAAAGGATAGAGCCATGGTCTAAACGGCCTTTCTGTGGAACTGTTGTTATATCCATTTGCTGAGTGAATGGCAGTAAAAAACTGTTCAAGGTGGTCTTAGCTAAATTTGTAGGTCAGCAAGCACTGTAACTGTGTTTTTGGTGGTCCCACATGAGTCATATTATTGTTTAAAATGTTTTCTTTTTGCCACCAAGAAAGGCAGTTTCTTGGAGTCATCCATTAAAAAAATAGTTTACCCCAAAATACAAATTCTGTCATCATTTACTCACCCTTGAGTAGTTCCACATCTTTATGAATTTGTTTGTTTGTTTTTACTTTGCCAAGAGCTTATCTAAGTTGCCTTGATGTGGCACTTTTTGCAGATTGTGTAAAAATTGTATATATTCCCATTTTATTCTGAATGGATCTACAATAATGCAAACTGAGGTTGAGTGTTGTGGGTTGCAAGTCATAGAAAAATGTGTGGATGGACTATCACTCAAAACAGACAGCACCCTTACACCCCCATCAGACAGTTTGAGAACACACAAACCAGTCATGCATGAGTCCCAAATATGCCACTGTATCTTTGAAGTAATCATCAAAGCAGATCATCCATCAGTACCTCTGATGCTATTGCTATGTTTTCACCTTAGAATTTTATTTTGCCAATTTCTACAAGCTTTCTCTTCTCATCCTACTCGATGTGCTTCAAAATATAATATACAAATAAAACAAGCTAAAGCTTATTCTGTACTGAAATATAAATGGACACTATTATTATATCAATAAAAAAATTAAAATAAGACAAATGTTTTCTCATTTGCCTTTGGTGCTCTTCGTCCTTCTTGGAGCCAGTGATTATATGTAAATAACTTTCTGTTTTAACTTGACTAGAGGGATGCAGATAGTTTGCTAGTCAATGTACTTTTCTTTCCTCTCTCGGTTTGCCTATTTCCAGCTGGTTACCTCCGCTTCGCATCGGGCTTTATTCTGCAATAACCTTCTGGATGTACATAATCCCGCTTATTACACGGCTTCTTGCAGATCGGAAACATCAACCCGAGTTGAAATATTGTACTAACCTTGTTGAGATCCTCTGCTCACACGTGTTATAATCAGTATGCATTTTTTTCTATTTTCCATTTTAACTGTTGGTTAAGCGTTTTCTCACTCTGTCTACACCGAGCATGGCACCGCACCAGATAAACTCTGTCTACACTGGACGAACATTACAAATCATTTGAACCTTGGGTCAATACGAGACAGCTATAATTATGTTGGTGTTAATGGAGTAATTGTGTAATAAACTTCATGAAAAGCTTTATCAAAACTCAAACATGCACAATACAATGTCCATGTCGTCTTTTAAGTTATTGTCCTGGGAATCTAACATAGCAACTAATCATTTTATGGGAGATGACAAGTTGCCAGTCTTTAGGAACAAAGGGTTGTTAATGATCACGTGAAATTCAGACATCCCATAATACTCCTCCCACCATGAACATTTCAAGGCAAGAAACCAGTAGCATATTGCACTTATCTGTGAAACACACAATATCAGCTTTAGTTTTAGTGAAACTAAAACGGAGCACAATCCGGAGAACAATACAGCATTTGCAGGATGTTTAAGACCTTAAGGCAAGTAAACCTAGAGATAAAAGCCTTTTTGGAACAAATACAGACATAAACAGACATGTTAAACAAGTGCTTGATTTTATTTATTAACAACTAGAGCAGCAAAACTAAGACGTGAAGACAAAACATGGTGAATAACATGCAACATGAGACATAACAAATATTTCTGCTTAGCAAAACAACTCGTTTATACAGTAAAAACATCCCCCGAACTACAAACCGAAAATGCACTCCCCATTGATTTTAAAGACGCCATCAAATGTCAGCCAACTCCCAAGTGCTGTTCCATGTTTGTAAAAGGTGACATTTCAAAATACTGCCGAATGTATGGTTGGGCGAGACGCAGAACAAAACAATTAGAGAACATATGATAAATGGACTCCAAATAATACATTAGAAAAGCCAACACCAGTAGAGGCCGCCCAGTGAGATGATCAGCACCCCTCTACCCTAGCCCTTTCCCATTCGTCACACATAATTCATTAAAACCATCCCTTAAAAATCCCTTCTGTCTGGCCATGTATCGCTGGGCGGTGAGTCTCCACTCATGTTGAGTCCACCGGTCGTCTCTTTATTGGTTGGATCAGTTTAGGTGTCTTGAGGGCATCAGAGGTCCCCTTTCTGGGTGATCAGGAGTCTGGGCGTGTGGCTACACCAGCTGTACAGTGGCAGCCTGGAGGTAACCCTGCAAGAACTGAAGAGCTTCTGCCGGCAGACTGGTGCTCAGCATGGAGGGCACCTGTTAAAGACCACAGTCGCTTGAAATGCTACTGAAAAAACAAGCATTCTTCCCCTGAACGCACATTTTCAGAGAAGTACAGGCTGTAGCATTATTTTTCAGAGAAACAGCAATGTGAACATAACGTGTATCCTAAATTTCTAAATGCCAAAAAATAACATGTTTGTAGATGAGTCGAAACCTTCGAGTCATTTTAGTGATTACATCGTGAGTCATACTCGGTGAACGGAATAACGGCGTTACAAATTTTCCAATAACGAGTCAAACAAATGACAGTTTCCCCCGTTACAACAACGTTACCGTACCTGTATTTGAGTGAGACTTACATGTAAACCATACTCTTTGTTGTATTTTCCTGTCAAAAGCTTTTAAGAGCTGCCGGTATCTCTGCTAGTGGGCAGTTTTGTGAATGCAGACAACATGATTAATATTCATGAAGCCAGCAGCTTATTAATCCTAGTGGGGTTTATACTGGAGTAGAATTCGTAGTATCAAGATTTAGTTTGTTATCACAATTCTTTTTCATTTTCACACATTTTTTATTGAAACGCTAAACAAACAATATCTTAAGCACCACCAGTCCTAAGCTCAGTCAACATATCTACACATTCAGGTTAATTCTAATCAGGGCTTAAAAATGGAAAAAAAATGAAAATCCATTCGGTTCACTCCGAGCAGAACTGATATTATAACGTTTGTTCTTGTGTTCCGCTTTAAACAATGCGTTCTGAAAATGGCTTTCTAGAAAAAAATACCGGTTAATAACGTTATCGTATTTTTTTTATTTATATATAGTTTATATATGCGTGTCTACATATTGTAAATGTACAGAAATAAAGGTAGATCCTTTACCGTTCCGAATTATGTATTACTTTCACGTTTATGAGCAAAAATTTAACAGCGCACATCTAATTAGGTTAAACATTTAAACTAACATGTGATGTGCTGTTTTATATAGAGAGACTTTTAGCAAGTTGTGATGATTTGAGAAGTAACTAGTAACTAGCCGATTACTTTTTTGAAAGTAGCATGCCCATGACTGGGGATACTCACTCTTCCAGGACAGGCGGTGGAGAGTTTGTGCAAGGACTGAGCTAGGAGGATTTTGGGATTGCTGACTGCATCTCCGATGGGATCATGCTCTTTCTTCCCTGCAAAAGCAAGCTGTGAGAAAGCCGTCTGGTATCCAGGAGTGTCCTCTATGTCTATGAAATGCTCATCATCTGGGATGCTGTCATCTTCCGGTAACTCGAACAGACCAATCAGAGCCTGCAACAAAGGAGTCCTAAAAAAACAAAAACAGACTTTTCTCACCAAATGTTCATGATTAATAAATCAGATCACCTGACCAAATTATCTTGTTAGACTAAATGACAAAAATATTGAAAATGTGCTCTTTTCAGCACATTTCTGGTTTCATAATGCATCTAATGCCAGTCATGTCATTTCCTATTAGTGTATACACAAGAGCCTGCAGTGCGTCTTACCAGAGCTTGGTGTACTCCGTGTCCATCATGGAAGGACACTCGGTTAGGATCTTGGTGATGCCCACAGCACAGATCTTCTTCTCCACCGGTCCTGAGACCTTCTGCACCTCAGGAATTATAATCTTCTCCACAACCATGCCAAACATCCTGAGGAGGAACAAAACCATGGAAACGATCAGGAAATGTAAGGGGGTCACATGATGGGTTTTCAAGTTTTCCTTTTTTTATTTTGGAGTGTTACAAGCTATGCATAGATGAAATCCCTGAAGTCGCAATACTGCAAAGAGTAACATTTCTGACACGTGCTTCAGGGGTTCGTCCAATCACAATGCACCGTGTCAGCTGGCCGATCAAAGACTGTTTCAATGACAACATCATAAGCGTTACTGCGCAGGCGCATATCTTAACTTCCGTTAGACATCCCAATAGAGCAGGAGGTGCTTTAAGTACGAGAAATGAAAGGTTTCCGCGGTAACAGCTGACCACAAATCAACTCTGAGCTTACGAACAGGATGAACATGACGTTTTCTAAAGACAGTCTTCCTTCAGAAACACAGCGATATAAAAACACCCACGCCTTGGTTTGATTTTTAAACGTGGATTACGCAGTTGTAGCCAGCGCCACTAACCAGACCGATAAACACAGACTGGAAGTTAACTTGGGTCCGGGCACATGCGCTGATGAATCTGAATTTCGAGGGTGGTGGATTTACAATAAATATGCAGTATTTCAAAAATTGTGTTTTTTTTTTTAACATTAAAAGCATGCCAACACATTACACCAAAGTATTCTCTTTAAAATAGCATCATATGACCCGTAAAGTTTAAGATGAGTTAAAAGGAATAGTTTACCCAAAAATGAAAATTACGCCATAATCTTCTGACTCCCAAGCCAACCTAGGTGTGTGACTTTCTTCTTTCAAGTTTGGTAAATCTGGTGGACGGTGGCCATTATTTTGAAGCTCCGTAAATCAGATACACACACAAGTACTGCGAAGTAAAACTAACCTATATGCCTTCGGGGGGGTTATCACATGTCCTCTGAAGCAGATCGATGGGTTAGTAACAAAGTAACAAAAATATTTAAATTTAAATTTTTTAAAATATAACCTTAATACCTGGCACATGGGTCCCCAAGAGCATCGCGATCCAGGTACTTGTCTGACCATTAAAGAAACGCTCTCGGGGATACGCATGTGGATGTTGTCAGAAGTGTTATTTAGGCTATAATTTGAAATCTAGACTTTAACGGTTTGTCTGAAAGCAGGAAGTCACACACCTAGGATGGGGCTTGGGGGTGAGTAGATTATGTCATTAAACCAGTCAGCAATACCTGCAATGCAACACTATGACTCCACATGTCTAGAATAATAAAGCTACTTGCTTTGGCTGGATGTCATCAAAAATCTCCTGCAATGCAATTGCTCCATATTTCACACAATAAAGGTTGATAAAGACCAGGAAACCTGCAGAGAGAAAAAGAGACAAATCAATACGTTGAGCAATTTGTAATGTTGAAATTACAGGGCTCGGAGCTAAACTATGATCCGCAATCTCTCACTCTTAACAAATTTTGTTGTCTTGGAGCTCTGAAGCCTCTGGAAAAGCAGAATAAAGATCTGCTTCCTGTACTGGGTGATGGAATCTCTGCATACAAACACAGAACCCGATCAATAGAGCACAGAAACATGTCAACGTTTTCATTGTGTCCTCATGACGCAGTGCTTACGGAGGCATGTGCTCCACTATACTGTTGAGCAGATAGAAGCCTTGATGGTCGTTAGCCTTGGATGCAATGAGCTTCTGGAATACTCCGAGCAGACCAGGCTGGTGGGAAAGAAACATTATTTTAATGGGAATGTATTGAGACGAGGCCTGTTGCAGTGTGGGTATTCATTTAACATAATTAGTAGAGGCGATCACATGAAGCACTCACAATCTTGTCACCCGCTGTGCTGGCGATGATGGTGGCTCCTTTCTCCAGATAGGCCTGCAGCAGCCGGACGAGGGGAGGGATGTTTCCTGTGCGTTCCCACAGCACGGGCTGCAGGAGGTGAGGGAACAGGGCCATGTAGGAGGAGGGGATGGAGCTGCTGTGGATCTCCAGCAGCAGAGACATCACCTGGAAGACATATGGCACGAACTCTGCAGGAGGGAAGGACCATAAAAACAGAACGTCAGGACTGGGTGCCATACAGGAAAGACTTTGTATGCACTATTTATATACGCAGACCCCAAAGCTATGCAAGCCACCACACAACTGTGCCAAAGGCAGCATGAGAGTTTAAACTTCTAACAGTGTAACGCACCCTGCACATCATTCTGGAGGATCTCGGTAAACACAGGAAACAGGGCCTCTTCAAAGCTGCCCACGGTGTCTGGATTGGCCTTGCAGGTGATCCTGATGGACAGGCATAGTGACTCAAACAGGTAATGGTTGAAATGCGGCTTACTGGGATTCTGTAGAGACAAGAAAAATTGTTATCTTTGGGAGAGATAACATCTCTTTGTAAAACATGAAGATGTCCCGTCCTGCCTTTAGGATCAAGTCCTGCTTGGGAAATGTCCCCTTTGATGGACGGATATTTCTCTGTGTCCTGCCAGTGCATCTAATGCCATGGACTGAGACAAAGACCACGTGACTGGACACCAACCTGAACTCGAGCATCCTTCATAACACAGCAGATTAGGTGACTGGCCTACCTTGCTGACGAGAAGGAGCTTATGAGTGAGTTGACCAATGAGAGTGGGGATGTAGGGCACAATGGCTTCCTGTAAGAGAGAGAAACTCCTCATGATGGCTAGAGGGGGGATAAAAAGAACAGGCAAAGGAGTAAATCAAAATCTTACAGTAAACAAAACCTTTTATTGCCAAGATCGGTGAATATCAAAGTGGCAGCTACCTTTCATTATGTACTCGTTCTCAGATGAGCCAGGGATTGCCAGAGCTTTGAACAGATAGTTAAGTAACTGTTCTGTGAACGGTGCCATTTCAGCAGGAGTAATTCTGAAAAATAAGACTAGATTTAGAGTCAAAACTCAGAAGATGCTCATATTCTCGTGTCTTGTCCTGGAAAAACTCACAGAGTGGCATTGTTGGCTCCTCTCATGGTGAAGAGTCTCTCGAGGGAATGTGCTGCGTAGGTGTGCTGAACGATGCTCTCCGCCTGCAGGTGGGCCACCAGGAGAGGAACGGCCTCCAACAGCTGCTCTTTGGGGAGCTGAGGACCAGACAGAAGCCAGACCATCACACCCAGCGAAGGCACACTAGTGTGATGAGAATACAACGTAATGGAAAAGAAAGTGCTTACTTGACTTCTGAAGGTCATAACATACTTGATGGCATCTGCTTTCAAAACTGGGAACTCGTTCACTGAGGGACAAAAAAGAAACTCATTCAGCATCAGTTACAGTAAAAACAATTTAACATGTTAAAAGAAGGGAGTAAAGTCTATTACCATTGGGAGATTTCAGGTCTACTAGAATGTGGTTGACAAAGAATTCACACAGGTTCACCAGCTCATTGGCTTGTGTTATCCCATGCTGTAAACCAAAAGTAAACATCTGTCAGACTGGATCTCAGCTCTATAGATCACAAACCGTAAGACAACAGACTCAAATAACTCTTAAGACTGGTCTAGGAGTGGGAGATTTTTTTAAGAAACATCACAATTTCAAAACAATTCTGTCCTGTTGGTTTTTCTACTTTGCAAGTTGTTTGAGCATTTCAGCCAAACTGAGGTAACACAATATAAAAAGAATGGTGGATATTTGGGTCAAAGTGGGCGAAGATCTTGAACCTTCGTTCATCTTCAGAACACTAATGAAGATATTTTTGATGAAATCAAAGAGCCATCTGACCAGTGTTAATTTCGTCAACGAATAATGTGTCATAATATTCGTCAACAACATTTTTTCACTGACGAAAACGAGACCATAACGAATGAAAACTAATTTGAAGTGACGAAAACTATGACGAAAAACTATTGGCATTTTCGGCAACGAATAAAAACGAGAGGAAAATGTCATGAAGGGCATGTCATTGAAAAGCAGACCATGTTCTTGTCCTTAATGAGAAGTGGTTTTATTTAATTAGAACAATAAATGCATGTTGTGTGTCACCACAGTTAAATCAGGGTATATTATGATCAAATAATATGATTACACTGTATAATAAATTAATTACACTGTAACTATTGCCCTAACTACTAACCCGTTCGATTTTCAGATGACTAAAATATGACTAAAACTAAATGTCATTTTAGTCAAAAGACTAAATTAAAATTTGCTGTCAAAATGAACACTGCATCTGTCCCTCCATAGACAGCAACACAACAAAATAAAACATCAGTAAAACAGTCCGCGTGACATCAGTGGCTCAACTTGCACAAAGAAACAAAAATAACATAATATAAACAATCATTCCTCTCCTCTGAGTTACGTCTTCCGCCATTTCAGAGAGTAGGGCTGAGCGATATATATTGAGCGATATATTATGAGCCTCTCGTCAGTAAAGCCGCTTCTTTGATTAGCAGTAAATCTCCATCAGCTGTTTTCAAAAGGAACATCAGTTTATACACAGAGCCGTTGATCACGGACAAGCTACACGTTGAGTTTCGCGGGAGATTCAATGGCATCACAAGTCACAAAACTGAAGACAGTCACTGATGTTACAAGGACTGTTTCTGGATCTGGATCATTTCAGTTGTGCTGCTGTCTATAGAGGGTCAGCTCTCTGAATATCATCAATAACCTCTTAATGTGTGTTCTGAAGATGAATGAAGGGTTTGGAACGACATGACGGCGAGTAATTACTGACAGAATTCTTCTGGGGGTGAACTAACTCTTAAAATTTGTTTTTTTTACACAATTTACAAAAAACAAATTAGAAAAAACATTCTAGAAATTGAATGAACAAATATAAAAACTATTTATTGATTCCTATGAAAGGAACTATCAATATTTTTCACTTCATTGTAAAAAGTCGACACCACTGCAGGCATAATGCACAAAATGTATGATTATACTGAGTATTTTTTCCATTTTGTTCAATAATGACTATTTCAGAAAAACCTGACCTTTTGTGTCTGAGCTTTGGAGGCCAGAGATGTGACTAGGTAGATAGCAGCATCTTTGTGTTTCCAGTTCACCCCAGGGTTCTTGGCATATTCTGTCAGCATGGAGTTCACGTATCCAGAGAAGATGCCCGTCACTGGGCCCTCAAAGAACTTACAGAGACCCCGCACCAAATCACAAGCTGCTCTACGTCTCGTGTCGATATCTGTGAGAAGAGAAGGCGTGATTCATTACGGGAAGACTGAGTGTCTGAACAAGAGAGAGCAGCTCCAACGTACCTGAACCTTCAAGATCTCTGATGATGTACTCTTCTGCGTTATCTTCAAAAGCCTCTTCATCTGCACCTGTTCTCATACAATCATTAAATTACAACATGGACAATTCTTTGCACCACCTCATCAGCTGCTATACAAGAGCATGACAATAACAAATTAACACATACTTCTGAACTCCATGTTGGGCACGATGACTTTCTCACAGATGCTGGTGAGAACATTCTGGTCTTCAAAGAGATGCTTATAGTGCGGTCGCTCACACACTGACGCCAAGAACTGGATGGCATTGCTCACCAGCTACAACAGACATACGGTTATCAGGCACCAATACGAACAAAAACAGCCCACTATAAAAACTACAGAAGCATGTTACCACCAAAGTTTTTATTATATATATATATATATATATATATGTGTGTGTGTGTGTGTATGGTCCGAAATTAACACTCATAAAATCAAGAGCAAGGCATTTATAGCTGTATTTATAAACTGCTTACTAATGACTATTAATGTTGGAACAATGCTTTAT
>JAUMHI010000006.1:659417-698460 GCA_032359435.1 Enteromius unitaeniatus | reverse complement strand
TGGATGAGCTGCACTACCTGAGCCACTTGTGTGGGTTGTAGACTCCGTCTCATGCTACCACTAGAGTGAAAGCACCGTGGTCACCATCTGCAGAAGCACTTTATTTGTCTTGATAATTGCCTATAATGTCTATTCCATTTGCACAACAGCATGTGAAATTGATTGTCTGTCAGTGTTGCTTTCTAGGTGGGCAGTTTGATTTCACAGAAGTGTGATTGACTTGGAGTTACATTGTGTTGTTTAAGTGTTCCCTTTATTTTTCGGAGCAGTGTATATATATATATATATATATATATTATTTATTATTGTTTTTTTTTTAAGTATCCACTTATTTGCAAACTTACAGTAGTTGTCTGAACTGCATGCTGATTGTTTTTTAAATTAAAGTGCACTGGAGTTTAAATTACATTACATGCAATTCACTGAATAATATTTAAAATTTGTATTATAATAAATCCAAATACAATATATTATAATGCCTACTGAAACTATTTTTTAAATACTATTATTTTAGCAATAATATTTAAAATAAAATATTTAATTTCAACTGAAACTGTCGCCATGTGTTTAAAATCTTTACACAATCTTTATTAATTACACATTAATAATAACTGTGCATGCATTTATTTATTTATTTAAATTACATTTCTGAGAATGCTGAGGTAATGATAAGTTTCCTCATCTTTCACTATTGCAATTCCTTATTTTTTCCCTCTTTATTCTTGTAAACAAACTATTCCCACTAAAACTAGTAAAGGTGAGAAAAAGGAAACAATCTTAGTTGGTCTAAGCTGGTCATTTGCTAGTCAAAACAAGTCATTTTCTGGTTCAAGCTGGTCCAGTCCTTGCATCTCATTAGCAGTAGATGGTTGACTTGACCCAGCCTGACCGCCTTACACTGATACACTGATAAAAGCAGCTGCTAGCTGGTTTGTTAGTCCAAGATGGTCAACTAAATTATGGATAACCAGCTTGGACCAATGACATACTGGCTCAGTCTGTCTATAAACCAGCTAGCACGTTCCACGACACAGCTACGGTCTCAGCTTAAGCTGGATAGATCAGACACTCTGTAAACTCTAGTGTGGGCGACCTTAGCTCAACGTTTTGCATCTATTAAAATATTTAAGGCTTTAAAAATGAAAAAAAAAGTATTGCTTGAAATGTAAAACCCAGAAAAAAAAAGTGTTGCTGATCTTGTGACAGCAGAACTGCGGTAAAAATGAAAGGAGCATGCAACATCAATACATAGAGTCCAAAAATGACAGCATAACCCCTCTAGCACACTACAGGAAAAACACACACACAACAACCGTACGCTATCGAGCACATCAACCTCTCCTTTAAAGCCCTACTGAGAGTTGCATGCTGCGATCGATGGAAAAACAACAAGATGAAATCTGGCAGGCCAATGTAGCCAGATGATGGTGTGTTTGTGATGACCACTGCTAACACAGGCGTCAACAGATCAGGTGACTTTTCCAGCTCTTCATCCCGGTCACACAAAACAATCCCATCCCAGCGGTCCAGCTAGAGTTTGCTCAGCTTTCATGAGAGCTAGGGTAAGAAATGAACAAAAGATTTATTTCAACAGGCTAAGTTGACCCACGCTTGACTTCAGGATTAAATTGCAGCATTTCCTTTTTATTCTTACTATAGTTACGGATGATATTACCTTTTTTTCTCTTTTACCACATGATGACAGCATTTTTTTTCCACGAATTTCTCCATGACCATTTTCACCATGATCATATAAAGACAGCAGGACTAATATCATTCTAATATTATATTATATTATACAAGGCCCTATGCAGGCTTGTGGGAAATATTTTACTTTATTGTATTTTATTTTATTTTATATTACATTATATTATTAATTATTACATTATTAATTTTATACCAAATATTACATTTTTATAATTTGTGAAACATGAAATATTTGCTAACAAACTCACTGCAATATCAGTCATAAAATGCATAACATTTTTTCTCCATCATCCAAAACATGACCAAATAAGGTTCTATTATTCTGTTATATTATATTATATTGTTTATTTTTTACTTTATAGATCATTAGTTTACATTATCATTTCTTTTCTAATTTTATACCAAATATTAAAGGGTTCATTTGTGAAACGTGCTAACATACTCACTGCGATATCAATCATAAAATGCATTGATTTTATTTATTTTATTTTGTTAATCTACTTTATCCAGAACACACTGTTTATCTATGTGGGTTATCACATTACATCATGCTATGTTATGTTTTCTAATGTTATAACACTGTCAATTAATTATTTTTTTTTGATTGGAGACCTAGAATTGCAGCAGAATCTATTTGTTCCCCCTACTTATTCCTCGTTTTAAATTTCTTTCCCAAATCCCAAAATTGGCCATTTCAGAGATTAAATTAGATTTGGATTCCTCAATGTGTTGGATATTCCTTATGAATCACATTACATTTGGTACAGCAGGAAATAATAACAAGCAGCGGAAAGTTAAAACGACGCTCGCATGAAAAATAAATGTGCTGAGATGACTGGAGATGAAGGAGCAGCGTACGCGCACACACTTGACAAAAATTCCCCCTCACCGTATAGAATTGTGTTCTCTGCACTCTGTGTGTTTTCCCTACTCTGTATTCCTAGGTAATAGGGTCAGAAAATCTCATTGCTGCTGGAGTTGGAGACTTCTATATTATCATTTGGCTGCCAGCACAGCCTCGGAGCACAAATGTAATGATATTTTGTTAGCCACCATCTGCCACACGGCCCAAAAACACTTCCTATGCAATACAAAACCCCTCTCGTACATGTCCACGGCCACGTGTGACAGGCAATACTCCCACCACAACAGACAGCTGCCGTGATAAGGTCACATAATCTGACGAAAGGCTAGCATAATGCTAGCTATGCAGAGATTCAGCCCACAGAGAGAGTGGAAGATGAACCAAAACACTTAACCCAAAACCAAAACTCTTAAAGAAACAGTTCACCCGACGAGAATCCTGTCATTTACTCACCATTGTGCCAAACACTTTCTGCCCAAATTAAAACATGACATTTATTTTTGATTACTACAATAAAATATATGAATGAATAAATAAGTAAAAACAAGAAATTCTGAAGCATACTAAGTGGAAATAAATTTGTGCTGTCACAAAATAATCGTGATTAATCAGAACCAAAATAAAAGTTTTTGTTTACATAATGTATGTGTGTGTGCACTGTGTATATTTGTTTTGTATATGTAAATACACACACACACACACACACATTTATGTGTGTATATATATATGTATTTATGTATAATACAAATTATATGACTATAAATATAGACATGGAAATGAATTGAAATATTTTCTAAATATATGCTGTATATGTGTGTATTTATGCACACAGAGCCCAAAAATGTATTACGTAAATAGAAACCTAGTTTTAGATGTGATTATTCAAAATTAATCATTAGACAGCACTTAAATTTGAAGAATTGAATTATTTGAAATATTTTTAAAAATAAAATTAAATAGCTAAAATAAATTGAAAAAAAGGAAGAACCTAATTCAATATAAAATTATTAATAAGAAACTATAATCATATATAAATAACACTAAAATAATACTGCTCACAAGTTCCAAAAATGCCAAGAAGCAGCAAAAAAGTACCAGAAAAGTGTTTTGTGTTTTTCCCCCTCAGCCTTGTATGACAGAAACAGGCAAAACGTAGGCTATTAAAATCATTTGTAGACAAATCATATTTTCTGATTAGCTTTAAACTTAACTGGCACACAATGCAGATGCAGCACTAAAATTATTCACTGAATAAAAACTGAAATAGAAAAATAAAAAGTATTATAGTATATAAATAGTGCTTACATGTACTCACTGGACAGGAAGAGGCAAATAAAAACAGCAACAAAAAGAGTAAAGTGTGTACAGAGATGCAGAGACTCTTGAGCGAAACACGATTAGCATCTGCATTGTGGTTCATGTTAACAAAGTGTCTAGACAAGAATAGTGAAACGTGGCCCTGACTACATGAGAAGAGTAGAGGAGAAAGTGTGTAGACAGTGTGTGAAAGAATGCTCGGGGCAAGGACCGAGCCGGCGTGACCACTAAAAGCCCAGGACCGGGAGAACTGTCGCTATCAGTTTCTGTTAATTTCCGCTAATAGGCCCCGCAGTCATCCGCTAGCCAGAACTTTGGCCGTGTATAATGGTAATTAGATTTTCTTTTTGGACCGTTCGCCGAATGCTTGTCAACATCCTGTCACATCCTCGAAAATCCTCATAGTGACACAGCCTAAAAGCCAGTTTCTGGCTGGGCACCAAAGCACCGCTAGGCACCAAGCATCTGGCAAATAAAATAACACAAACTTAAACTAAAGAAGAAACAAAAGTGGCGTTCGGTAAGACATGCCCGACAGAAAACCCTCCTTATTATGTTGTACTGATCCAATCAGACAAACATGAAAAATTCTCCTTGCTTTTGCTAGCGGCAAGTTTTATTTAGCAATTAGTCATTCCCTGATCACATTCCAGAGCCTATCAATGTTTAACAAAATGTTGAAGCAAAATGGATGGATTTGCCTCAGGAGTAAGAACTTGAAATAATTCAAGCCGTCGTTCCAGGGTAAATTCAGAAGCATTGCTTATGCATTTATTCATAAAATACAGAAATAAATGCTAATCAAGTGGTCTCATTCTAAAAAGACAGCATCTGTGTTTTCTTAAACAAGAGCTGATCTGCAGCCACTTATGAACAATCCTCAAGAAAATGAGATCTGCTGCATCGATTCTGCCCCGGGTTGCCTTTGACTCTGAAACAAACACATGCTTTGCTGTCCAGAGGCGTTTGTTTTGACGAAACATATTTCAGCAGCCTAAAATAGTGTGTGGGAAGTTCATGCCGTGAAGCATTCAGTCATTTATGAAGAGAAGTAATGATCGCTCCAAATAATCAGACTACATTTGTCAACAATATATATATATGTTGGATACACACACACACATATATACATATACTAGTGCTATCGAACAATTAATTGTGATTATTCACATTCACAATTTTTCTTTACATAATATATCTTTGTGTACTTTGAATACTTATTTTAGATTTTTAAATACACACATACAGTATATATTAAAAATATTAACATTAATTTTTATTACATACTGTGTATATATATATAGATACACTTCATATATAAACATATTTTTCTTAAATGTATATGTATATATATATATATTTTTTTTTTTTTTCATACTATAGGCTACCAGCAACTGTGAACATTCTTCAAAATATCTTCTTTTGTGTTCAACAGAAAAAGAATTTAATCGTTTTGAAACAACCCGATGGTGAGTAAATGATGACAGAATTCATTTTTGTGCATGAACTGTCCTTTCGTTCCAATCATTATATTAACACCCATGCTTTATAGAGCTCGCTCATCAGCCGTTAAAAAACCCAGTTGAGCACTATTAAGAACTCCATGCAAACGACAGCGCTGATTGTTTAAGGTCTCGGCGGGACCTTGAGTCACTGATGGTGATTTAAGACACTAGTTCCACGTGGCGTCATCTGCCATAAATGTTGGGGTGTGGGAGCAAAATGTGGGTGTATGTGTGTTAAGGTGGTTATCATCTTCTTTATTCTCCTGTCCTATACTGACTGTCTCCTCATCTTTTCTGTCACGCCTGGCCAGTCTCCATTCCATTTCCCCAATGGCTCATCCATCGCACCCTTCGGTGAGTGGCGAGCGAAGCCCGGGGTGATTAACACAAGAAAGATGGCAGGACTGGCAGCGTAAATCCAAAGAGGTTTCAGAAGGAACACCGCCGCTTGTCTCCACATGAGGAATGGGGAACTGACTGGGCCAAAACCCTTCCTGGAAGCATCCTATCCGCCCTACACTCGTTGTGCCATTTAAAAACTGAAGGACGGGCGGTGTACGGAGAAAGAATTTCATGAAAAAATATGGAAAATTCACAGCGCTACCAAGAGCTTGAGAGTAGAAGCCCATCTGTCGGACATCTGTTCGTCGGAGCCCTTGCGAAAATGAAGTGCACTAAATTGCATTCAATGTGCACTTGTAGTGTACTTCAAACCTTAAAAGTATTTTAACAAGCTGAACTTGCAGATAATATAATATCAATGAAATAAAGGGGTATTTTAAGTGTGCATAGAGAGTTCACTTTAATGACTTTTTTGTTTAAGTTGGACTTTAAAGTACATTTTAAATCTTTAAAGCACAACAAAAGATAACTAAAACTTAATAAAGTACACTTAATATGTGTGTAAAAAAAACATACTAAAGCTAGAGCTGTCAAATTAATTAATCGCAATTAATTGCATCCAAAATAAACGTTTGTTTAAATTATATGTGTGTATGACATCCATATAAAAAATAATAAGAATAAAATAAAAATACATTACATACAGTACTATACGTTTTAAAAAATGTGTTCAGCAAAGGACATAAACTCGTCAGAGTTTTAAAGAACATGAAACATGACAGAATTTTTTTATTCTTGGAAAAACTGAATGTGTAATATTTCTGTAACAACTGATATAATATCCTTCATCATCACAATGGAAACCTTTAACATACAGGGGTACGTTTCCCAAAAGCATCGTTAGCTAACTATGATCGTTAGTTCCATTGAACTCTATTGGCCATGGTTGCTTTTGGGAAACGCACCCCTGGTCAAGAAGTTTTTGAGCTAAAGGTATAGTTCACCCAAAAAATTTATGTCATCATTTTTTTCTGCTGTAGAACACAAAATGAGAAATTCTAAAGAATGTTTTCCATGGAATTATGATCAATGAGCACTACAGCTTTCAAGCTTCAAAAACACGCAAAGCACAGCAGAAGCATCTTAAAAGCAGTCCATAAGTCTTGCACACTAAATGCCAAGCCTTCTGAAGCCATACAACTGCTTTGAGTGACGAGCAGATTGAAACTGAAGTCAAACAGGACACTTTAAAGATATTTTTATGGTGCTTTCGAGTCCTTTTTGAGGCTTGAAAGCTCCAGTCCCTGTTCATTTTTACCACATGGAAAAGAGCAGGGAAAACAAAATGTCTTCTTTTGCTGAAGAAAAAGAGTCATATATGGTTTGTAATGACTTAAAAGAGTGTCAGCTGATGGAATTTACATTTCTGAGTGAGGACATACAAACTCAATGCACCTTCAACTGCTGCGACCCAGTGCAGGAGGAGGTTACAAGGGGTCAAAGAGAGCCAACCCCGTCAGTAGTCACGCTGCTAACCCATCAACACTAGTCAAGGTAGAGTGAACCATCAAAGACACAGCCCAGCCAGAAAAGGCAATCACAGCCGTCAAGCGGCAACGATTTGAAAAATGTAATTCTACTTCTGGGTTTGATTTCATGCTTGTATATTGACCTGCCACTCGGCTGCTGTTTGAGCTTACCATCAGGAACATTTACAGCTCTTCACGATGCTGATTGTTTTTAATACCACAACACAGAAAAAGAAAAATATGTAAGGAAAGAAAAGTGAAAGACAGGGAGACACTAGTGAGATGTCAAAAAGGGCTTTTAGAGTTGGAAAATGACAATTCTTTTCTTTCTCAAAGCTATCATCATGCGATCATGGTGATTACACCACTGAATAGTGCATTAAAACGAAGCAGAAAGCCTTCAGAATCATCTCCAAAAGAGACAAATGAGTACTCTATTCATTGCCTGATTAGAAAATGCTAGAAAATTGCTTCACGTGTATCTGTTCTTAATCGTGAAAAATGCAAATGTTTTAAGTCGCTTATCATATTGTATTACCAAAGCTAAAAACTGTGAAATAAACCATTCCCACTTCACTATGCCTTTGTATGCTTAGCTAGTAGGCTAATCTGTTATGCAACGATGCAAATTCATTAAGCAACATGTTTGACACTTTTCTATAATATCAAAATTACATTAGCAGTTGTTTTATACTGCCTGCAATTTAAGCAGCTTCTTAGCCAGCTCAATCAATGTTAAAGTGGCTCAAATCTGTTTATTACCTGGCTTTATACATTGCTAAAGATACTGACTTTGAACACCAGAATTCAGCTGATGAATGGTCAAGTCAATGGCTGCAAACGGTGAGCGTGATTTCATCAAGTTCAAGATGTTTCTGCATCAACGTTCTTGTTGATCTTGGAACAGCAGTCCAATCAACCAATCCGGTTTGAGGGATAAGTTAATTGATAGTTGTTAATCAGCTATCCTTTCACACTGATTTTGGTAATACATTTAGGTTTAGGGGGAGGGATTGGGATGAATCTATATTTTTGGACAGGATCCAGGATCATTTCTCCAACAATTCTCCAATGAGAGGGACTGAAAGACTGCATTTGTGCAATTTACATTTACAACAGCACTAATTCAAAGACCCACTGACTCATTATCAGGGTGTCTCGGAAACCTAAAGATAAATAACACCAGGTTATTCCGAGAGAGTTACAGGATCAGAACGGTCATATGGAAACATGCGTATGCATAATGTGCTCCTCTAATTCACTATACGCACACCGAGTGACTGTTACGAGTGGGATAAATCAGAACGGACAGACACTGATCACAAGCCATTTTCCAAGCACACTCAATACAGGTCTGACTGATGAAAGCACAGATATCTGGAGTGGCGGAAAGACAGCGGGAATCTCGCCAGTTTCAGAAGGGAAGGGAAAAAAGAAAAAGCATTGTACTTTAAACAGCTTCCCTAGAAGTAAGACAAATTGGGTAGCGTGGCACAGTCCGCAGGCTGCGTCTCGACCCGCTCTCTCTCTCGATGGAAGAGGCCAGCATCCTCCCAAGCATTAAAGTGGAAAACCAACTACACTGCAAAAATTTAATGAGAAGACTCGCAACTCCAGCCTAACACTGGCTCACTGACACAACGCTCCTTGGCATGTGGTTATTTTCCCCTTCTCGTCCTTTCTTTCCTCTTTTCGCTATGGAAGCAGAGGAAATATCAAGGGGCTGTAACCAGCCTGGCCCTCTCAGTCGTGGCCTAATGCAACACTAATGTGTTTTGTCTGTGAAAATGGGCATTCTGAATACGTGACCGTGCTTCTCAGAAGCGGCACGGCATTGCCTCATTTATACGGTCACTGAGAGACCGCACACATCCACGCACAAACAAATAATTTGGTGCCGCAATTTCCGAGGCTGATGTGATATATGGAGGGTGTCTAATAGTTAGCCTCACTCCTTTTCTGCCTGTTTTTCCTGTATTTTTTTTTTCAAAAGGGGACAAATAGTGTGGGGAGAATTAGAAATACCAAAGGGAATGAACTGGCCTAGAAAACCATTAGGCTACAATTCCCTGACTGACAAACACCCATCACATGGACAACATCACCCTGAAGGCTGTATCATTACAACCAGTTCCCAACCTCCAAATTAAGGTTATTTCTCTGTTGCAAGCAGGCCTGGTCATGACAGCCAGCCCATCAAGGGCTCTGTGACAAGATTGGCCTTTTACGCTGATCCAGACCGGATTACAAAGTCTAAATCTCAGCCATTACCTTTCAAGAATAAACCGAAAAACTGGCATCAGATTATGAGGGGAGAGTTCGGCCATTTAGAAGCAGGTAAACTGGAAAGTGGATTTCGTAAAAGCAGATTTAAAGAGATAGTTCGGCCAAACAAACATGTTATTCCTAACCTGTTAAGAAAAAAACATCTACACTATGAATTTCAATGGGGTCCAAAAGTATCTTGACTTTCATTGTAAAGACAAATCAGTTTTTTTGACAGTCATACAGATTTGCAACCACACGAGTAGATAATTGTTATTTGTTTGTTGTTATATTTATATATTTGTTCCAGTTGGTGCAAAAAGTAAAAAAAAAAAAAAAAAAAAGCTTCACAGCTTTCTCAAAAAGTGGTTAAAAGGGAAAATGTATTTAAAGAGTATTGTGTGGGTTGGTGCTACAATAATAAATGAAGTTTAGCACTTAGCGCTTTACTGCGCCACAAAAGCCTTGATCGATCTCCTTGACAAAAAGTAGAATAAATGCTGCGGATACTCTAGAGTAAAAGTTTGCACTGCGTAAAATTTGCATGCATCTTTTAAACCCGAAACTCACGCAAAATACTCCCCCTGGCTGTCAAAACATGGAAGTCTAAGTGTAAACGAATGCTGTTACGTTGTCGAGTCTCAGTTGCATTACAACATTCATTAATATCGCAACACCAAAGTTCATCAAATTGTAATTCATTTCTCTCTCATTGATCCATCCATCACTTGCTCGATACAAAGAAACATGAACACTTTCCACTGTTTGGTTTCAGATCTCATTAATTTAATATTATCTTTGCCTTTTTAGATGCGTGTTGGTCTTTACGCGTTGGCCTGGGGTCTTTGTTGAGAGGAGGAAGAACTGGCATTTAAATTGGAGAGGGCCAGCAGCCGTTATACGTTATTAATGGAGAGACTTTTACGTTTGTTACTCCATACTCTGCTAATTATGACCTTAGAGAGGGGGACGGGGGTAAGCAGGAGAACGAGGCGCTGGAGGGGGGCCGGGTTATGTGCAAGGAGAATTAGCGCTTAAGTCTCCCAGAGGCTCAAAGGTTTCTTTCGTCTCCTGGCAAACTGTTCCAACCCCCGTTCCTGTGCCAAATGAAAATCTCTTTCAGAACCTCCAGTCTGGGTGAGGGAGAGAGTTAGAAACAGAGAAAGAGCAAGAAATAAAAGAGTGGCAAAAGCAAACATGAAGAAAATCTGAGAGACAGTGGAGCCAAAGTACACCGCTTTGGTCTCCTGCCTACAACCACTACAACTTTCAATGAGGCGAATCGTTATCGCTACCAAATTCGCATCAAGCTAACATTTCAAAAAGCGCTGCACGATAAGAGGGGAGAGCTGTTGCTATGCATCGAGGTGATGCTGTAACAATCAGTGCTGCAGAATCCAGCTTTCCAAAGACCATTTAACAAAGCGGCACATAACAGAACAAACAAACAAAATGAACTTGAACAAAACCAACGCAGCGCTCATGTCTCTACAAAGCTAATATTTATCAAAACGTACAGGATTAGGAGCTCAACATCAAAACAGTGGTGTCATAATTAATATTTTGGCCAGAATTACAGCACCACCTTCCTTTCCCTTTGTTGCACTCTGTACTGTAAATAATTGAAACGTAATTTTTCAAGATCACAAAAAAGAAAACTCTTTTGGATTACAAAAATACTAAAAACTATATGTTCACCAGTGTTATTTTAGTATCACTGAGGTACTTTTAGTTTATATTTTTATTTTTAAAGTTTTAGTAATGTGTCATTTTACTGGCGTGTGTACAGTATAGTCTAGATAGTAACTTTTTTTAGTTTTAGTTATTCTAACACATTCATTTACACTAAACTAAAAGAAATGTCTTGCAACTCACTGAAATGACTTTTCATTTGTAATATTTTGTTTTAGTCAGTTGTTTAGTTGTTCCATGTAACTTTTTTTTTTAAGTAAGATTTTATATACATATGTATTAGCTTCAGTTTTGTTTTAGGCTATGTTTACACAAGAGTAACGCACTGAAATTATATATATATATAAGCAAAGAAAGATTTGTGTATACAAATGGTATTATGCATGCCAGGCCAGTAGGTGGCGATGTCACTTTGTAAAGAAACGTTATAGGCCTGTGCACATACTTATAAATGTAAAATGTAATACAAATTCACATGATGTTACCATTTTCACAAATTTACGGATGATAACTGAATCGTCGTACAGAAATTGCAACTTTAAAACCCAGGTTTTCTGGCCCCTAAAACGCTGTTGTTGTGTCATTTAAATGGATAAAATGCATTAAACACTATTTAGTTAAAACCTGTGTCATGCAATTGCTCCTTTAGTTAACTATAAAAACTCTAATGCTCGAGGTCTAATTTGAAGATTATAATACAAAGTACCTTATGCTAGGGCTGGGGGTAAGCGATTATTTTTAAAACGATTACTCTGGTGATTCGACGGGAGCCATCGTTGCAGTTATCACCGCGTGATTGAATAGGCTTCAGTTAAGGGGAAAAAAGGAGTGGGCGTGATGTGTCGACTACTGGATTTGACGTCGACGTTTTTTTTGACGAATTGATTCATCGTTGCATCGCTGCAGGCCTACCTTATGACATACTGAGTTGTGCATTGTTACTACAAAAGCTCCCGTGTTGCCAGTTGAACTATTGTTGTTTATTTCAATTGATGTGACTTGCAGAATATGTAAGATAGAAGCATACTAAAAGTATGCATACGGTACTACTGTAGTTAAAATACTGTACTTTAAAGTCTATAGAACATTTAACTTTCTGTCTCCATGGTAATAACATCATCTAAAAATATAGCATTATATGACTGGTGTTAAAGTATAAGAACATGTCCATTTCCAAGTAGAAAGTGTGATTCCTTGCATGCTGGGTTCATTATCTGCATTTATTTTTGTCTTTAATACAGGATTTACCAGCATGCTTCCTGAATGTCCACTTCATTTGGTGGTTAGCACATACTGTGAGCTGTGGTTGCTAGTGGAGATGAGGAGAAAATGTGCCAGCATGAGAACAGACACGTATATGCTCTTTCACACACACAGACACGTCTGCCTTCACCAAGACTATCAAGCTAAACGTGATGAGTCCTTCACTCAAGAGCCCTAATACTCTTTGAGATCCATTCATAACATCTAACACAAAAACAGAGACAAGAGAAAGAAACAGTCTGAGATAAATGGTAAATAAAAATAGTTATTATTTGACTACTTTAAGAATTGACCTAAGAATTCAAACAACAAAATAAGTGCTAGAAGTAAAGACTGAACACTTCATTCAATCGTGATTCTACAGAAATTATTTAAATACACACACATAAGTCAAATATTTCAATAAATGAATGTCATTAAATAAATTAACCGTTTGCAATAGAATTGGAAATACATTTGGATATCATGTATATGTGCACAGAAATCAAACCACTGATACGGTGGATAGCATCCAAATTGAGTCAGTCCTCATATTTCGTCCACGCTGCTGGTTCTAATCCCACACAGCTTTTAGTCCAGATATCAATACAGCGCTCACCGAGCACACACGCAAACAAACTCTGTCAGAGCGACCCCACGGCAGCCTGACATCACCCCACACCCCTATCTTTTAATCAATCTATTAGAGGAGCCAGGCAACGATGACAGGCTTCGTGACTGATAAAGTGACCTGGCGAACATTACAGCAGTTTTGGTCACCCAGCTGGACAGATAACGGCCCGAGCGGAGAGAGATGATGATGATGATAATGTCGTTACAGGGGCCGCTAGTGCATCCAGTCCGGCCCAAATGTCAGCTCCAGCTATCTCACTCCTGAGACTCTACCCCCCATCTTAAGTGCCCGTCGTTTCCGAAACGGACATTTAGCAAATTATCTTTTTCTATTAGACACAGAAATGGCTCCTCGCCCACATAAAAGGAAATCGGAAAGGCAGGAAGTCTGATGCCTCTTAAGAGATTTGAATTGTCATTGTGCTCTCCAGTGCATGGCATGCTATTCGTCATGCGACACAAATAACCGGCTTTTCTTCGGTGTCGCCAGCGGGTTCTACACCGTTTGGGTGAATCCTTGCAGTTCTGCAGGGTAGGTCAGAAAAGTAGACTTTTTTTTTTTTTTTTAAAGCTAGTTTCACCATAGTTGATAGCTTTAAATTACCAGGTGGAAACCGCGCTATAGTTAGCTCTTCCGTACTAGTCATCCGTCGCTACATCAAACCGGACTGTAGAGAGATGAGAGTTGCCTGGGGCCAACAGACGCCCCGGTGAGAGATCCCTCCGTCTTTCTCGCTTCCTCTCTTGCACCGTCAGCAAACTGGCCATTACTGGAGACTTAAGTGTGCCGACACTTGTTTCCCACCGGCATGACAGAAATAAATAAAGTTGCGTATGTCACTGTTGCAGCGGCGGCAGATACAGAGCTCGCTTGTCTTTCCGCAGCAGTGGTTCTGCTAAGAACAGGTCTATCAGACACAGACAAGTGAACAAATGTCACTGAGCTTAAAAAGACCCATGTCCGGGGAAAAAAAAAGCAGAGGGCAGGAGGAATGACAGGAAGCAAACGGAACGCATTAAAGTTGTCTTTTGTTCTACGGTAGCTTCATTTCTCTCGAATTGGAAACGTGCCCGTTTCTCTTGAAGAAATCGACGGAGACAGTACGATGGACGGAAACACATATCGCAACAGACACGGGAGACAGAGAGAGAGAGAGAGAGGCGCAAACAAAAAAACAGAAGAGATTGTCAATAATGTCCACAACCTTGAGTCAGGCATTTGCCCTTTGGTGACAATGTGTTATTCATGGAACATTCATCACGAGCCTGATGAAATCTCTGGGCTGTTTGAGATGCAGAAACTTAGACGCTTTATCTCGCTGTCAGCGCTCAAGTGCTCGCCCCAATGTCCACCGAGTCCCCGAGAGCCCTGCTCTTGTTGCTTTGGATCACACAGAATGGGAGATAAAAACTGGTGGCAAAAGAAAACAAAAGAAAACCACTGGTCCAGTATCTGAAGTGAATTTTCAAAGAAACCATAAAGTCTAATTAGTTTACTGCCGCAACAGTGATTGACTGTGAACAAAGTGAATTTTTCTTACGCAATACCAAAGTCAAAACCGTCAAGCTGCCCAGAAGTAGGTCAGCTAAAGCGGAAATGTATGTTTTGAGATGTATCTGATTGAAAGCTGAGAGATAAACACAATGCTTTCTGGTATTTTAATGAGATTTCCGAACACATGGTAGCTTTGCATGCCCGCATGCAATACATAGCGCAGATGTGATCTGCAAACCATGCTCTTAAGCTTTTCTTGTTTATGAATATGGCTTTCTTGTCAATTGTGTTACATTTGACTGCCTGTGTAGACGATGTCATATGGTGAAAACCGCACAAACAGTGCCTGCACTGCTTGTGTTTCCATAAGGTCTGATTGGAAGACCTGAGAATGTCATACTCCCTGGAATTATACATCAGACTTGACGCCTCCAGCGTTACATAAAATCTCATGCAAATATGCAGAGCTTATCAGTCTCCTCATGGTTGAAATGGCTTGTGCATCTCAGGCTCTCTTCCTTTTCTGGCTGCTGTCTATCAGCACAACCAACCTGAAGAGCCTGAGAGAGGCTCACCTATCACTCACACAAGCTCAAGGTCATCCTAATCCAGATGCCGTTGAGGCAATCCGAAAACCCGGACGAGCCCCCAAAAAATCTGAGTCTTAAAAACACTGTTAGTGCGACGCGAGTTATTCTGGAAATGTATAGTCGAGGTTTCATCCCTACTCCTCAGATCCTTCTGAACCTCGGATTTGAATCGTCAGTTAATAACCAAATTAATGACAATTAAAGCATTTTTCCTCCACTGACCCCAAGCTATTAAGCACCATTTGCATCTTCTATGCAGAACGAGCAAAAATAGTACAGGTTCGTTAACTCATAAACCGAAATATGGTTTTATTTATGACTTTAGGCGCAATAATAATAATAATAATAATAAATCATGAACCTACAATAAAAACTCTATATATGTATCTATATATGTCCAATTTTTGGACTATGAAAAAATATATGTAAAAAAACAAACAAACAAACAAGAAAAAAGTTCTAAGGAAAGAAAACCTACAATGATTTCAAAAGAGAGTATTTTACTTGTAAACAGAAGTATCTTGAGCAAATATAGTATATATATATTAATATTCTGCATATGCACACATATCTTCAAAAATCCTAGACTGTCTGGAAGAGAAAGCGCCGAAATCACGTTAAAAAAGTAAGGAACGAAATGCTTAAACTAACGATGACTTAACTCTATTATGCATTAGAACCGCTCAAATCAGTACCGCCTGCTGAAAGGCATCGTCTAATGCCTTTTCAATAACGGAGATCGGTGTTTGGTTTAGAAATAACGGGTCTGCGCGCGGATAAATAACAGCACAGGATCATCTGGAATATTACAGTGTCCGAGCTTTCCTATTCCACCTTTAACAACTGGAAAAGAAAAAGCCTCGCGTGGTGTTAACTGTGAACATGGGTTGTTTTCCAATTACGCAGCCAATGCAATAGCTCGTAACGCTTGATGGAGCGGTTTGGAAATCATTTTTATCCACCTCGAATCCAACTTACCGGGATGACAGTGAGCCCAGCGGAGCACGAGCGAGGAGAAGAGCAGAGGCGGAATCCACCAGCAGCAGCAGCGCGGTCGCAGTAGCCTCCGCATGTCACACTGTATACATGGAGATCTGGAATAAGGCAACTGTTGACAGAGTTATCCTCCTGGCGAACAACAAAAAAAAAACTCCCCCAAATAAGCAATGCAAGCGTTTTAATGTTTCTCGGCCGCCTCCTTTAAGAAGTCCTTTGGAGAGATTGCTTTCTTTTCTTTTCCTTTCTTTTGAAGTTCGACCGAGCCCAAAAGAAGCAGTTCTTTTCTTCTTCTCTCTCTTTCAGATGGCTGAGCTTGTAGTCCAGAAGAGAAGCGTGTCAAGGGGACGGTGGATTAAGAGAGAGATGTTAGAGGAGCAGTAGTCCATGCATCAGGCTGAAAACACAGAGACAAGAGTTGGAGCGGCTCTGGAAGCTTTCCATTCCGCCATCCAGGAAGTAGCGCATGAGCTGAAGTCTGGCAGAGACTTTAAAACAGGCTTGGAAGAGAGAGAGAGAGAGAGAGAGAGAAAGAGAGAGAGAGAGATCCGCTGGATCCTAGCGCCGAGCGCGTAACGGAGCTGCTGCTGCTGCTGTCAGTGCGTGATGGACGCACAAAGGCGCTCTCCTTCTCTCGCTCTCGCCTTTATCTGGGATAAAACCAAACACTTCGGATAACATCAGTAATAAAATCACTGCATGCAAGCTCCGTGTCTGGAATTATCAGAGGGATCTTCTACATGAAGAAGAGTGTTGTGGGATTCAAAATGCATATAGTTTCACAACGAATGTATAAATATGTCACATGATCTTTTAGAAATCCTCTAATATGCTGATTGATACTCTATAAAATGTGTTGTTATTATCAATGTTATAAAACGAAGCTGTGCTGTTTCATATTTATTTAGAAAGCAGGTTCCGTTCAGACCAACACAGTCTCACGACCAATTCGTACGAGCTCCCAAATTCCTGCAAATTCGGACTAATTTGTACGACCTCACTTGTACGATTTGTCTAGGGTTTGGGTCATTAGTACAAATTCATAGGAATTGGCAACTCGTAAAATACGTACGAATTGCCATGACATCAGGTTGTTCAGACAAAAGTATAGCGTTAAAAAATATTATATTCCATATATATATATATATATATATATATATAAAACAAGCATTAAGCAGAAGAAACAGTTTTACAGACTAATTAGCATATTCTAATGGTTTGTAAAGGATCATGTAACAATCAAGACTGGATTAATGATGTTGAAAGCTAATCATTGGAAAAAAACACAATTAAAATGAATAATTAACTATAATAATAATAAATAAAAAAAACACACACACACTCATGCACACACCTAGACACATTCCTGTACATATACTACATTTACAGTATGCAATAGGCATATTTTAAATATATATATAAAAAATTTGATCTAATCTAACTACACTATACATACTAATATACTTTACATACACCTCAAATATATATTTTAAATGTCACATGCACAACATTCAGAGATTCAGAGCAAACATCGCCACTTGGAGTAAGTGAACGATGAGCACGCGTGAGTCGGGTCAGGATGTTAAGATGTTCAGTGCACAACGACAGAGAGAAGAGAGCATACCACAGGTGGAGGTTTGTGAGGCCTACTCATCCACCTACTGTGTGTTTGGCCTACTCACACGCGTAGTACGATCTGCACACAGACCTTGGAGAACAATAGCAGCAAGAGCTTACTGTGTAAGGTGAGAGTGGGTTCAGACGGGGTTTTAGAGGTGAGCATTTCTACACTGCATATTAATACAATACAAGGTTATATAAAATATTAATAAAAATGACTTGTAGTTATTATTTGGAGTCCGTAATGTACGTGGAAACTCTTCCAGTGATATAAGTTGCCTTTGGCAATGTGAAAAGAAAATAAATTGCATGCTGTTGGCAGCATTCAATAGATCATCTAGCTGAAAAGAGTTTCACTTCTTTTGTGAACAATATAAAAACATACAGTTTATGGATCATTCATGAGCTTAACCCTGTTCTTATTCACAGTATTGTTTGTTTAATTGGATTTTCTAAACAAAGACATAGAGCAGCTGTCTATTTTATAGCATGTATTTCATTAAATACCACTCATGTGTGTTTATTTTTATTTATTTTTTTATATGTTTGTCCTTATGCTATTGTTACATCCTGTCCCAACCTATCATTCAGTCCTACCACATGTTTTTTTATTGAAAAATTATAAGTGAATCAGTAATATGGATACAGGAGGACACGCCATTCAAAAGCCTTCTTAAACTGAAGTGTGCAGTCAGTTAAAGAACAGGAGATTTTTATTGGCTAGGAAAGATCGTTCTTCTAAAGAACTCGACTTGGCAGCTCTTGACATTGGACAGACGTCATAAAAGAACCATAAGAAGTACTCAGCGCTCCATGACTAATGAACTACTAATATATACAAAGAGATGCAATGGAGTTGACACTTTCAATTTCATCATTCTTTGTAAGCACACTGGCAAAACATTGCAATTTTTTTATGTATAAAACTATTGTAATCATTAAATAATCATAAACCATAAAACTGTCCCTCACATAATTTCCTCCACAACCAACCATTTTGTATGAAATTCTATTTATCAAAATCCTATATTTGGTTACCAAGGAGACCACAGCGTATGCTTAACATGAAATATGATTTGTGTATGTGAGCAAAACAAAGAAAAATCAAGGTGAAAATCAAGTGAACCAAATATCTGTGTGTCGTTTCTGGTAATGCTTAACCAATCAAACATGTGGGCCCAGCTGGAGCTGCCAGCTAAAGACTGTGTTTGGCTCTCCAGCTTTCTATGTACTCTGTGTTTTGTGTCTGTTTTCATTCCTGGACTCATTTGTGTTCATTTGTGTTCTTGTACCCTGTTATCATAGTCTGGATTTATCGTTGTCGACCTCTGCTTCCCTTGGATTTACGTTTTCGTCTTGCCCCTAGGAATCTGTTTACTGATTCGGATTACTGATTACTGTTTACTGGTACGGATTTTCGTTTACTCTTTTGTCTATGCCTCTGCTGATTCTGATTGATGGTGTTCGACATTGTCTGCCTGACCCTGACCCCAATAAACCCATTTTGCATTTGAACTCGCACGCTTCACGTCCTCATTCGTTACAGAATGATCCTTCAAAGAGAGATCAGCAATGAGTTTATTCAGGGCTCACACCAAGTACATTCATCGCCTCGTCACGCCAGCTGGTACAATCCACCACCTGCTGTCCTCGCGGTTCCTAGCATGTAACTGGTCTCAACCCCGTAGCACAGTACGAGGAGCCGTGTCAAGTCCAGTTGGTCCCAGTTTCTCAGCCTGTCGAGCTATCTGAGGTCTGTGACCCAGACTCATGGTGGCCGGATCCGCCAGACCCAGTCTGTGATCCCGATCCTGAGTGGCCGGATCCGCCAGACCCAGTCTGTGATCCCGATCCTGAGTGGCCGGATCTGCCAGACCCTATCTGTGATAAGGACTCAGGTTGGCCGGATCCACCCGAGCCGGTTGGTAAACCAGAATGGTTGATGTCAGAAGCGCCAGAGCCTGTGGTGAGACACCGACTCCCCGAGCTCCACGTTGACTGTGAGGTCCCAGGGTTAGAACCTCCGGAGTCTGTGAGTGGCTTGGAGTCTCCATTGGGTCCACTTATGGCTGCACCCTCTCTGGAGAGGTCGGCATCAGCCGTAGATTCTCCAGAGCCCCCATTTATGGCTGCTCAACCCGTGGAGGCAGCAGAGTCGCGGTCCGGGGGGTTCAGGGGGACGCAAACACAGTCGGTTGGGTCCCAAAGAGCGCTTCCACCATTGGTTTAACCCGCGTAGGGCACATTCACTTCCTGTCAAGTCTCGAAAGGCGTATTCATTCCCTTTCTGGTCTCGAAGGGTGTATCCATTCCCTGTCTGGTCTCGAAGGGCGTATTCACCTTCTAGTCGACCTAGAAGAGCACTGTTACTGACTGCTGGCTGCAGGAGGGCGCGTTCACAGTCAGTAGGGCTTTCAAGGGCACAATGTCAGCCTGGTGGCCCCAAGAGGGCTCTGTCACTGTCTGACCGTACCATTGGGACTCTGCTGCCATCTGCTCCGGGAGGACATCTCAGGAGGACATCTCCGCCACCTGTTCCGCCCCGGTGGTCTTCTCCAACGCCTGCTCCGCCCAGGAGGAGTTCTCCACCGCCTGTTCCGCCCCAGTGGATTTCTCCGCCAACAGCTCCACCCTGGAGAGCTCTAGAACTGTCTGATCGGCCCAATAAACCTATTTTGCATTTGAACTCGCACACTTTACGTCCTCATTCGTTACACATGGGGATAATAATAATAATAATAATAATAATAATAATAGTTTCAATAAATAAAATTAATGACAAAATCTGCTTACATAATATTTGTGTTTATAAATAGTGTATATTTAAAAATATGTATTTACACATCTATATTTATATTGTTATACTTTATATTATACATACATACATTTAATATTTAAAAATGACATTTTTTTCTGAAATATATATATGTTTGTGTGTGTATTCTTATATACATTATAAATATACACAGTACATATTATGCAAACAAAATGTTTATTTTGGATGCAATAAATCGTTGACAGCACTAATTCACTTTATATAGTAGACTAGTGCAGACTCTACGTGATCCAAAACCAGGAATATGGGTCTTATTTAGTGAGGAGGTGTCATTTGTCAATATTAGGTAATGTATTAACTAACATAAACAAACAATGAACATTTGTTGAATATTTGTTCACTTTAGTTCATAAAAATACAATAATCCAGTGTTCAATCAATCATGTTAGCTTAATAATTAATGCTAAGAAACACAACTCATGCTTTTAATAATGCATTAGTAAATGCTGAAAGTACCATTAACTAAAATTAATAAATGCTGGAAGAAATATTGTTCATTCTTTACAATTAATGTTGTTAACTACTGTTAACTATTCAACATGATTATAAAGTGTTACCAATACTTTTTAACCACAAATGCTTGTCTTGCACTATCTCGACCTTACATATTACATAATCACGCATATGTGACGAAGTACTGTACCAACCCAGTGTTTACACCAAACATTACTGTAATATTCTCCTTTAATATTGAATGGAAAGAAAGAGGTGACAGATCTTAGGACAATCGTCACGTGTACTGATCGTCTCTTCCTGAAATAAACAGGACTGAACATCAGAAGGTGTTTTGTTTCAATCACAGAAAGACGTCAATACACACCATTTTTTGAGCTCAAGTCCGCCGATGTTAAACTACTCCTGTCTGGTTTGTTCAACAATAACAGATCCTGCATCATAACTAGTCAAAACACCTGTAAATCAAACTCTCGCCGATGGGTCAATTTGTACGAATATCAGATTGGAGCTCAACAACACTTACTTGTCTCACTTTTTAAAATGAGTCTTTTGTATCAAATTAGGGAGTTTTTTTTTTTTTGTCAAACCAGAAAATCCTTAAATAGATTTATTTCCATATTAAGGAAGAACTTCTTCAGCATCTGTTATTATTATAATATAGTATTATTATTACTATAGCTGCGGCTTCCAGGAATCCACATTAACTCTGACATATATTTGTTGTCGGAGCCACTTGAATCAATATATTAATTTTAACAATAGAACGGCGAGCTAATGGCTGCCGGTAGGAGGGGAAATAACAGCTGCCAATGAGAGTGCACTTTTATTATAAGTCATTCTGTCGTATCCAGATGTTGCCCCATTTATCCAACATCTGCATGACAGTAAATCAATATCCCACTCGATACTAAGCGAGCAACAGACAAATCCTAAATATGCCATTCATGCCATTTTTCACTGTAGTCTGACTCTTAATGTCATATGCGGTATAACAATAACTCTGTCCTTCACTTTACTGAAATTTATCACTCATAGCTATAAAAGGCCTCATAAACTTTGCAGCTGCCAGCACACTATCTTTGACTCTTTTTAGATTAGCACAAAATGTCTTTGGTGGCTACGTTTAACTAAGTGTTTAATTAATAGTCATGTCATTTTCCTTAGGGAGGTTTTCCCCCACTTTTAAAGCTAAATCAGCTGTCCAGTCTAATTAAGTCAGCTAATCAATTTCTCGACAATAATCAATCAGTTCACTGCATATGGGAAACCTTATGACTGCAGGGATACTAGAAGCAACCTATGGATGTCGGCATCCTAAAGGAAGTCAAGACCTCAGTTGTAACATTGGTTTACTCAATCAGAAATCACATGAGCACAACCATCCTGAGGTAAACCAAAATATTATAACATATCATAAACAAATTTAGGTTCATTACAGAATGTTTTATTGTGAGATATGGTCATGCAACTAATGGCCTTTACTGTATTACACTGTATTTTAGACAAAACGCTTTTTTATGTAACTCTAATATAAAACAACGCCACTGAAACCTTATGTAAAGCAAAGTACAAGAAGTATATAACTAATGACAGGCAACTGTACATCCTGAATGTGCAGGAACAACAAATGATGGGAAATGTAGTTTTGGGGCGCATTGGCCTGCGCTCCCGCGAGAGCTTAAAGAACTACGTTTCCCAGAATGCCCCTCACAGTCCGCCTCCTCTGCTCGACACGGAAGGTGAGTGCATGTGTTTTGTGTAGACGGTGAGAGATGTCGTTTGGGTGGTGTGTGATCACGGTCTCTTTAAATTCGTGTTTAATAATACGCATGTGCTGTTTATGTAAATGTATTTAGGTGATGGATGGTTAATGTCACGAATTATGTCAGCGCGTCAGGCGAATGTAAACATATTACTCTTTATTTTGTGACAGCGTCATGCAAATCAGTCGTTGCATGTGATGTGAAAATATGTCTCGGTCAGCAATATGCGAGGCAAATGAAAATAAAAACATAAATTCAGGCATGCCAAGGCTAGAATGAAAAACCTGGTTAAATGTTGAAATGTCTGTTAATTATTTTCTTACTATTGAAGGCCTTTCTTATGAGTGGAAGCTCTTATCAAACGATCATTCATTGTGTGAAATATTATTTATATTAGAATAGACCAATATAGTTTGAATTATTATAAGTATCATTACTATAATTCATGTTTTTCATTCCATAGTATTAATAAAAGGCCCCGGTAACCTTTAAATCACCTATTTTTATTTATTTATTATTACACAGTCACCCCAAAATCATTTAATGCTACCTTTTAAAAGACATTTCCATTTGTTAAGACAATAACGAATTAAAGACATGCATTTATATTTTAAACATATCGGTTTGTGCCCTTCCTGTACCTTGATTTTTACAAATTTACATGCTCCTGAACATTTTTCCATTCAACCAAGGTTTTGGATGGATTTCCTCCTATATGTAATTACTCTATAAGTTGATTCAAATGTAAATTAATTGGCTGGTGAGTCATTAAATGGTGAGTTTAAAAGAGTAAAAACGCTTAAGATTACTTATCTCACAGAGAAGCATAAAGAGAAATTAAAAATAATTTCCAGCATATTATTAATCTTTGTTGTTCCAGTGGTAATGATTTTTCCAGGTTTTAAAAGATGTCCTGCTAAACCTCATCGCCCTGCTCGTGACGGTGGTATGATGGTACCCTATGTAGAGTCAGTTTTCTGGTAAGCGGGGCCAAAGTTCCAGAGTTGAGGTGTGAGAGTGGGAGCAGAAGGTGGAACCGGGTGTCCAGCTGCATTTTTCATTAGACTAACTTGATTAAATGTATTTTAATTACCTCTATCTCAGCGGTGCGGTTGAGAGATGTCACATGGCTCCTCCTTTTAATGTCTGCCATCTGTCTAGACGCCCTGAGAATATAAAGAGAGAAATGGACCCCAAAATCTCTTCCTCTCACCTCATCTAATACTCTCATGCCCACTTATAGAATCCGAGAAACCGTTTTTCCACTGTTGAGTTTTCTTGCCACAATATGATCCGGTCCAGCTGATATCTTCACATCGATGGAAAATATGTGGATATTTGCATCTTCTGGTAACTTCTTATTTAGAGATCCTTTTCAGCCGAAGACAGGTCTCCAGGTCCAGTAGATTAAGTGAAATATGAAAGTGGTGAAATGTGGCCTCGGTGCTCTTTGACTCTCTCTCGGAAGCGGTGCGTGGAGATTTGCAGACAGATATGTATAATGTAGGAGAGCGGCTATCAATTATGCACCTTTCATTCACGCCACAGCAATACCTAATTGATTTGATTCTGTTTGCTTCATGTATAATTGAAAAGGCACAGGTCCTGTGTGTGGCTTTCAGACACTGGATGTTGGCGACGGGGAGGATGTGTGTTATGCTGCTTTGAGATTGGACAGATCTCCTGACGGTCAGGATTGCTTCCGGTCTGATACTGGTCCAAGTTGAAAGAACCCAAAGTAAGGGGAAATGGCCCACTTTACTTCTGGTGTTAATATGTTTTGTGCTGTTACGATATGTGGACAATTTCTAACCATACTGATCAGGTACAACAAGCAATAAAATCATATATTGTAATTTTGAAATATATACATTTTTTTATGAAAAAATTAAAAAATATAAGCCCAATCCAGTTGATATCTTGAAAAAAAGGATATTTGCATATATATACAAACATACACATACATTTAGGAATATTTTTGCAAGTAGCCTTGATGAGTTTTTCTTTCTTATTTTTCTTTTCTTTTTTCAGTACTCTGACATCAGCAGTGCCTTTAATTCCATTCAGTTTAGCGGAGCGTTGTCTCAATAAACAGCTAAAATACAGACCTTGACAAACATAATTATTTTAAAATGTGATTTTAATAATAAGAGATATTTAATGGAGGAAAATGAAATCAAGCAATGTGTGCACTAGAAAGAAATGCTTTACAATATACTGATTGAAAATAGCTTGAAAATTAACTTTTTAAGCAACAGTTTTATAATATTTTTCTTAATTGTGGACTCCCATGTAGTGTTGATAGTACAGCATTACCAGTGATGTGAGTTAGGTAATCTGATTACTTTTACTAAGTATCTAGTAAAGTAACACATTCATTTTCAATTTACATTTACAAGTTTTTTTTCTTCTAATAAGTGACCCTTTGTTTTCCCATTTATCCACTGATTTTTCCCACTGATCGTTTTTTTAGTCCCGCTCACGCGAGGTTTTGTTCCGCACCCGACTGCTCCCGCTGTATATTCAGTTTTTGTTCACCCGCTGCCCGCTTAGAATAATTTTCTACCCGACCGTTCCCCTAAATTAAGATCTGGTTTCCAAAATCTCACATTTAAACTGGGTACTACCAAAAGAGAGCATAACAGATGAAACTGTAGGTTGTGCAAGGATTGTATTTATTTTTAATCGTCTTGTCAAGATGCTTTTAACATTTATCTGTTATCATGGAAATTGTGTTGCAAAAATAAAATAAAATAAATAAAAAACAAATGTATTTACAACATTTTAGCCTATAATCACATCGCGCAAAGGGGATTTTGGTCAATGACTTGCCTGATGTGGGATTCCTACCATTAAACGGACCGTTTTCTAACGCAGGCTGAACGTCTTTCAAGGACAGCGCATCTTCACTTTGCTCATGTTGGTAAAGCCGGCTCTGATGCGCGCACAGACTGTGCAAATAAAATGCACGCCAAAACACTGGTCCATGCACTCAGCATGTGTAACAGTCATACCGGTGCTCTATAAGAATGAGGAAATCACAGATATGCTCTTCCGGGGAAAAAAAAACCTTCTGGAACGCTGTATTGTTAGACCGCCCGCTCCCGTGCAATTTACACCAGCATTACCGACTTCTGCGTTTTATTCAGAAATTTATTCCCGCGCCGCAATAAGTCTGGTCGGATCCCGCGGTATAGCCATGGGAATACAGACCTCTATGCAGAGGCTCTTTCTTGAGCCAGAGGTTTAAGGCCAAAAAAAATGAACTTTGAGTTTTGTTATTAAAAAGTGGTTGCACTTTATTTTACAATACATGCACTTATAGTGTGCTAGCAGTGTACTTACCCAAGAATGTACTAGTAAAATAAGGTAACTACTTTGGGTAAGGTTAGGTTGAGCGGCAGGTTCAGAGGTTGTGGGTTCGAGTCCCAGGTCCTGTGGGTGGAGTTAGTGAATAACACATTCACTTCTCAGTGCTGTGTGTGTGCACTTGGGTGGGTTAAATGCAGAGCAGAGTATGGGAAACCATACCTGGCTACTAAAACCAGGTATAACCTGGTTATTACTACAATAAGAACATAATGTAGTATCTACTACATGAAGCTACCAAATAAGAAAGGTGACAAAAAGTACCATCCATCCTTTCCGTAGAGGGCAAGTAATGCGGCGGTTTCTTTTTTAATGGAGAAGTATTCGTTTAAAAGTAACTTTCTCCAGCATCATGTCACCGTAACCTTCCTAACTTGCTGTTTTTGACACGGACTGTTTACAGAAGTGCACCAAAACAGCTTTGTGTTTCTTTTCTTCTCCTCACAGCTTTTCCCAAAGTCCCCACATGTACCCTGGATTTCAGTTGATAGGGGGGCTTTTGTGCCCTAACCTTTAAAGGTGAAAGGCCCTGCTCAGTAAGTCGCGAATGCTTTGAGGAAAGCAAAAAGAGGAGTGTTTATTATCGATGACAGAACATACACACCCTTGAAGGTCTGATTCTGTCACCGCGTTCTCGTCAGGGGGGCTTGTGGTTATAGAGTGCCGGTCTGGATCAGAATGGCTACTCTTGACAGGGTGGCCCAGGCCAGAGGATTCATTCTCAGTACAGAGGTCAAAGGTCAGCCTTTCAGAGCAGCCAGGGGAGGGCCACCAGAACTCATACTGCAGCATCAACTCCTCTCTGCTTCAGACTTCTCTTACATATACATGAACGCGCATGACTCGGGGCGTATTTTTGCATTTCAGGTTCAAAGAGAGTGTAACTGGGGTTTTTTTTTTGGATGGAATGAAAGAAGGTGAATGCGGAACTTCATATTGCAAATGAGTTTTGCCTCTGCTCCAGAAAGTATCTAGTCATCTGGAAGTGTTTTTTATTCATTAGTGGTGTTTAGTATGGCGAAAATTAATATTGCTGTTAATTAGAGTTACTGATTTGGGTCAGACCCATTAACCACATTTGTAGTAGAATTAATTTTTTATTAGATTTGAAGACAACATAAATGTGCATTCAATAATATATTAATATATAATGAGTTTAAACGTCATTAGAAGTTCTTGGCTTTTCCTTCTCCTTCTGAGCTCGTGATATTAAAAAGACAGTTGTACATTTCTTACTTGGTCACAATTTTGAAGCAAAATAAACTGCATGCATCCATTATAAAAAGTGCTCCAGGTGCTGGAGGGTTAATAAAGGCATTTTCTTACAAGAAACAAGTTAATGCATCTACTGTGTAAATATTTGTCTTTTAATAGGAAACCGTAGTAGAAACATTTTCAGTTATGTAACAGAAAAGTCATTAAAATACATTTTTATAATAAAATAAACTGCTTTTGTTCATTTTACAAGAAATGTACCAACACAGCCTGGCAGGGTTTATGGTATAGCATTAGTTGGGAGATATATTCATTTTTTAAGAAAAATAAATAATATTAAATAATAATAATATAATCTGTATGCTATTCATCATCATGTTTTCTTTAGTAGAAAGTGTCTTGTAATTTCTGTTTCTTTCCAGTGTTTGAGTTAAGTACAAACAAACAGTAAATCACTCACACTTAACCAGCCCACATTTAATAACCACTACAATAACGAATAGTAAAATATAATTAATATTCAGTTTTCTCCTCGACAATGCATTTGTCTTGTTGTGCAAATTAGTTTCAAGCAAAGACTGTAGGTTATCAGCATGGTGATTCATTACTATTACAATATATTTATTTTATTTTATTTGGTGAGAGCATGTCTTGAATTTTAGCACATGTTTTGTTTTCCTTTTTTTCTGCATTATATTCCATGAGAAAAACATGATTTACTGAAGATGAACAATGCAATTAATTGACAGTAGTGTTCATTTAAAGCTAAATAAAGACAGAAATGGGACGGTACAATATCCAATACCGATCACTTAAAAAAAAAAAAAAAAGGAAAAAGTCTGATTAATTCTTATAGTTTATACATGCATTTCTAGATTGTTGAACTTCGATGCAATGTTTAGCGGATTTTAGGGCTGGGCGATTTTTTTTTAGATTTTTTTCGATTAATTTGAATCTGCGTTTTAAGACTTTTTCATTTTTTCTTGAATCGAGGTATCACGATTTTTAATCAAAATATTTATTAAAAAATCACTAATTTATTCCAACATTTGCGACAAAGGCACCAAGTTGAATGGGAAGAATGCTCAAAGTTAAGAGATGAAGACAAGCTAAGTCCAAGTGCAAAAGGTCCACTTAAAATGACAAAACGCAAGATGTCATTAGCGGTATCATTTTCCAATTCCGTTGCATAAGGCATCCTGCTGGAAAAAAATGACAGATGCTGTTTAGGGCTGGGCAATATATATCGAACGATATATTATGCGCATCTCATCAGTAAAGCCGGTTCTTTGATTAACGCTAAATCCAGTTTATGAACAGAGACGTACATCACTGACAAGCTACACGTTAGTTTCGCGGGTGATTCAATGGCGCAGCTTCTCCGTGATCTATGGCCCTGTGTATAAGCTGGCGTTCCTTTTGAAGACAGCTGACGAAGATTTAGTGCTAATCAGAGAACCGGCTTTGCTGACGAGTTGCGCATAATATATAGTTCGATTTATATCGCTCAGCCCTAGTGGCATTTCATATCGCTAAGGACATGGTTCTCATATACACCATCGAAAAGCAAGGGTTCATAAAAATGCTACACACTGCTGTTCCTAGATACAAGTTGCCGAGCCGCAAATATTTTAAAGACGTAGCTATTCCCCGAATGTACACTGAAACACGTGAAAAAGTAGCGGAGCAGCTTGAAAAGGCAACCTTTTTTTCTACGAAGACTGACCTGTGGAGTAGTTATATTTAATTTCATATTTCATTCAAATCTACTGCAAAGATATTTGTTTTACATTTATTTACACCTTGTTGACCAATTTATGTATGGCATGGCCATTGAAAATACAATGTTCCTTAAACAGAAAGTTACTTATAAAGAGAATGTTACTTTAGTCATGTTGTTGTAATGTTTTAAGTTGACTAGATACACATAAAAAAAAAATCGAAATCGTGACTCGGCCAAACTTTATGAAAAAAAATAGATTTTTTTTTTGTTGTTGCCATATCGCCTAGCCCTAGCGGATTTATGAGCAAAATGGGTCATTTCTGATTTTGTGTTGTTGCCTTTAATGTACCGTAGTGTTCTGGTGCTCGCTATCTGTCAATAACTCTTTGTGTTTGTTGTTGTGATGCCAATCCCGGCATGAGGCTAAGTGGATGGCGGTGACAGTGGCAAAGCTACAAAGACAACCAGCTCCATCTTTGTTGAAGTGTTCCCGTAGATCTCCTTTAATCCTGCTAAATACAAAGAGCTCCCTTCCTAAATCATGTCAACACATGGACAAGTCTGGTTTCCTCAAGTCAACAGCAGATATATGTGCTGCCGGGTATATGTTGGGAGAGAGAGCGGCAGATGAATAGCGTTGTCAATCTGATGGTCATGGTGAAAGGGATTACAGGGTCTCGAGGGACTAGTGGACTACTGGAAAATGATGGAAGTCCACAATCTTTGCTTGTCCTTTAGCCAGCGGACATGAAGAAACCAGGCAATCCGTTAAACCGCACACAACTCCAGTGTATTTTTATACGACGTCTGAAATATCATTACATCTCCAAATGTGAAACGACCGGGGTATATTTCTAGCGCAGTGACTTCCTGACCTCTTTCATTGTATCTGCTCATTGCATCGTTTTTTTGTGTTGTCCCTGGAGTTGCGCCTGGTCTTTGGGTTTCATCAGAATATTTCATTCGTAGACATGACTCTGGGGGAAGGGCAGTTTTGTGCTACGCTTATTCACTGGTTTGACTTTGTCCTTCATATATAATAACTATTTTAGTCACTTGAAATGATTGCAGATATGACCTTGATTGGGGAACAAAGATAAAACTTAAAGTCTTAATGGAATTATAAGCTTTCAAAATTAGGAATAGGGAAAGTTTGTAAACCCATGGATTTCTCAATAGAAAATAAGTGCTTATGCATGCCTGTTATGAACATTTTGACTGTTTATTAGTGAGTATGAAGCACACATTCTGCCTGACTATATTGTACATTCCTAATACCCATTACCTTAACTTAACAACTACCTTATGAACTATTAATAAGCAGCAAATTAGGAGTTTATTGAGGCAAAAGTCATAGTTAATGGAGAACATTGGATCTTAATATAAAGTGTGGCCAAAATCTGATTAAATTCTAGTTTAAAACACGTGCCTTGGAAATGTAGGCCTACTCTTTGAATTAATGTTGGTTCTGATAAACTAAAAAGGATTAGTTTTAATTACTCAGTTAATCTATTTGAGTGTAAAGCAATGTTGTTTAAAGGGATTTGTTGACCCACCATTCATTTGTTCATTTAAGGTTTGATCTGGACTTCAAACACCATTCACACCCAAACAATGACACCTTCTCTTGTTCTTATTGAACACAAGGTGTAAAACATTGGCAGCGTAGGAAGGAAAATGTATTGAAATCTTGGATTTCATTACTGGTTGACACTTTTTTGGCATCAATAACTTCCTCCAAAGATATCCCATGATTCAAACCTGAACATGAGTCAGGAGGGATTTTGCACCACTGTTTTAGCAGTATTTTGGGGATGTCTGGTGTGAACTGCTCTCTTGATATCACGCCAAAAAAATTCTCATTTAGGTTGAGGTCAAGACTGGTCACCTCTAAAATGTGGTTTTTAAAAATTTTTTAAGTTTGCCTGTGCTTTCTGTTCACCCAACATCAAATATATCCTTACATTCTCCTCCTGTGAAATATCTGATCAACTTTATTTTTGCATATATTTTAAAAAAATATTTTTTAAGTATTGCAGCAATGTTTTTCTGTGGCTTCTTTCCAAAACCTTAGCCGTCTTGCAAAAAAAACGGAAAGGAAAGGAAGTGACATGTGGCCAGGTATGGTTTCCCATACTAGGAATTTGTGCTCTGCATTTAACCCATCCAAGTGCACACACACAGCAGTGAGAAGTGATAAACCACACACACACACACACACCATGAACACGCATCCAGAGCAGTTGGGAGCAGGGAACAGTGCCTTACTCAAGGGTCTCACCTCAGTCATGGTATTGAAGGTGGAGAGAGCACTGGTTATTTACTCAGAAAAAGGCTGTCCTCCTTACTATGAATCCTGGGGTACAAGTAGGCATGGGCAGGTATGAGATTCTGATGGTATGATAACCTTGGATAAAAATATCACGGTATCACAGTAATGTAATTACTGCTCTACAATGTTATATTTAAATGTCTGGGTAAAAAAACAACTCTTTTTCCCCCAACTGAACACATTTTATTTTAGGAAACATATAGAACATTTTGTAACATTGAACATCAGGCAAAATAATTAAAATAAATAATTGAATCTTCTTGATTAAATTAAATTGCAGTCACTTGTGTGAGCCTAAACCTGCAGATCAACAATAAACAACTTAAATAAACATTTAAACATGGTTTCTCCACAATTTGAAAAGCCATCATGTCTTTTGCATTAAAGTATGCCACCACACTGTTCAGGTTCTTTGCAGCCTTGGATGTGGGTACATAAGCACGCTGTTTCTCCAAAGTTTATTGTATTGTTGGCTGACCTACAGCTTTTGATGAGGATGGTCCTTTGCTGCTGAAGCCACAGCTGCTCTACAAAGAAGAAGAAAAAAAGACTGACATGTTAAATTTAAGCTAAATCTGTAACTAGTCTTTTTTTCCCACTTCATCTCGTAATTAGTGTACTTTTAAAAATAGATGTGATGTGGTAATTTAGTTATGTACTAGATTTAACAAAAACAACTAATTACATATTTTTTGTGCAAAAACAAATAATACTGCTAAAAATATCAAAATAATGCTCTAAAATAAATTTAAATTTCAGTGTTGATGGATATTAACGCAGAGAGTGCGAGTGTGGCTTGCTCACACTCTTAAGTTCACAAACAGTTCACGAACACTCAAAGACATGTGAGAGCCAGCAAGTTGTTGTTGTTTTTTTTTTATGGCTGATTTTGAAAAGATGTTAATGTGGCAGAAGGCTTAAAAACAAAGATGTGATTTCACCTTAACTTACTTGTTGTACTAATGTACAACAATTAAGACACGTAACTGTGACGAAACAGAGGCTCGGAGGCAGACATTTTAAGATCCATATGCAGCTTTATTTATAACAGAGTCAAACAGGCAGAGTCAAATTACCAGCAATCAGAAGTGGAGGAGGCGAGACAAGGCAAGGTAGGTGTCCAGGCAAAGGTCGAGGCAACAAGCAGTCCGAAGGGCATCACCCAGTACTCATAGTGCCCAGTGGTCTTGGAGAAGGCAGTCTTCCACTCGTCGCCCTCTTTGATGCGGAAGAGGTTATGTGAAGTAGCGGGCCTAACGAAGCCGTTCGAGAGCAGAGGGAACCAGAGGTAATGGATACCGGTACTTAACAGTCACTTCAAAAAGCCAGCTGAGGCTGATGAAGTGGATGGGCGGATGAATCCTTTGGCCAACTCCTCCTGGATGTACTTTTGCATACTCTGTCTCAGGCTGTGAGAGGGGAAAGATCCTTCCTTTAGGGGGCACCTCTCCAGGCCCCTAAAGGCAACAGTCTGTGGCTCGGTGTGGTGGTAAGGTGGTAGCTTTTTCTTTGCTGAAGGCCTCCTGAAGGTCGTGGTATTGTGAGGGTAAGTGCTCACCCTGAGGTTCTGTTGTGATGACTTTTTGTGAGTGCGCTGGTGCTGGAGGTGCTCCCCTAAATCCCTTGAGGCAGTGTGTATGACAGTATGGTGACCACTGGGTTATCTCCTGTTGACTCCAGGAAATCATGGGGTTATGTTGCTCCAGCCACGGAAGTCAGAGAATCACAGGATGATCAGAAGAGTCAATGGTGAACAGACGAACAGTTTCTTGATGCATAGAACCCATGTGTAATGTGAGATCCTCTGTGATGTCTGTCACATGTCCGGAGTCGAGTGGTCGTCTGTCTAGGGCTGCCACAGACACCCGTGGTCCACATGGAAAAAGCAAAAAACCACAATGCTTAGCAAACTTCATGTCAATAAAGTTACCCTCTGCCCCTGAGTCAATGAATGCAGTGGTATCGTATTCTTTGCCTTCAACTACTAGTTTAACAGGTATAGTAAAAGAGGTGTTCGCACTCACCCGGTTAGTCGATTGTCGTAGCGGCCGAGTTGGGCAGTTGGCTCTAATGTGGTCCGGCAGGCCACAATACAAACATAGGTGAGAGCGTATACGGCGTTCACGCTCCTCCTAGGTGAGTTGAGTCGAGCCGACCTGCATAGGCTCTGAGTCTGTGGGATGTACAAATGCTGTGGCTGTGGTGAAGCTACCTGAGTGTCGTGAACGGCGTAGATTATCAATCTGGATTGTAAGCTCCATGTATTGTTCCAGAGATTTGCCCTCATCTCTACATGCCATCTCAGCTTGCAGGTCATCTCTCAACACTCTGCGGTACAACACCTTTAAGGGATCTGAAGGCCAGCCAGTTTGAGCTGCGATGATGTGGAAACGAATGGTGAAGTCAGCAGTAGGGGTGGCACAGTTCATTAAAAAAAACGCTTGTCTCGGTTCGGTGCATGAATGCGTCGCACGGTTCGACGGTTCATGACATGCGCAATGTAGCCTCGTGCCCCGTATGTGACGTCAGTGTGTTTCACTTTCGGGCGAAAGAATTGAGGTGTCTACGGTGTGGAGTGAGTGCAGCAGATCACAATACTGTACGTGTAGAAATGGCAAGTGGGAGAGAAAAGGAAGGCTGCCCGGAGTTGGAGGATGCGCCAGCGTCACTTCAGCGCAAATGTGCGTCTGTGTTATAACGTGTGCGCTGATGCTCACATCTGTTGACATTTCCAAACAAAACTTGAGGGGGTTCAACCTTCCTTCGGCCTTCCTGAACTTAAATTCAAAGCTACGTTGTTTTCCCTGCAGGTACGCATACACACAACCTAATAGGGAGTAGCAACACAAAAAATGGTAACTTTTTTCAACCGCAGTAAACCTTGAAACCGGTTACCATCCCATGCCTAGGTACAAGTAACACAGAGGTCAGATAAAGCAAATAAAGCACCAAACAATATACTAACAAGTACAAGTCAGAGTGAATTATAAAGGAAAGACAACACAACCAGCAGAGGGATTTGGAAGGCACCCTTATCCGTGACAGTACCCCTCAGGCCGCAAGCCACACAATGCAGAACCTTCTCCATGTCCTGGTTGGCACGTTCGGCTGGCCCATTAGTCTGCGGGTGTTAGCCGGAGGATAAGCTTGCAGTCACCCCAGCTGTCGATAGAATTCTGTCCACTGTCAGAAACTACATTCACTGGGAGGCCATGAGTCATTTAAGAACACCGCCTCCCTCACTGAAGGTAGTTTGGTGAAATTAGATGAAATGAGCCTCCTTAGAGAAGCTGTCCACCACAGTGAGGACCAACGTCTTAAATAGGGGGTAGGCCAGTGACGAAGTCCATCGCTATGTGTGACCAGGGCCGCAAAGGGACTGACAGCGGCTGGATTAGTCCTGCTGGGGGTCGATTGGAGCCCTTACCTGAAGCACAACGAACACAACGAACAAGCAGGAATTCCACGCCACAGATGCTGCTTTATTAACATACAGGTTAACATACATACAAGTCTCTCCTGGGTGGCAAGCTAGCTCAGACGAGTGGCCCCAGCTGACAGCCGCCACCACCCATTCGGGAGGTAGAATAAGCACAGGTAGGGCAGAACTGACCACCTTAGCAAATAAACAATTCTCCAGTAGCTGCTGGAGCACCTGCCTGACATGCTGGACATTGTCATTTTCATTCTTGGGAGAAGATCAGGATATCGTCGAGATAAACAAAAACAAATACATGTTTCTAAGCACGCCGTTGATGAGCGCCTGGAAGACCGCTGGAGAGTTTGAAAGCCCAAATGGCATAACCAAGTATTTAAAGTGCCCAGTAGGGGTGTTAAAAGCGGTCTTCCATTTATCCCCCTCCATAATACGGACAAGGTGATGAGCATTGCGAAGGTTCAACTTCGTAAAGATGGTTGCCTGCTGCAAGAGCTCGAAGGTGGATGACATCAATGGCATAGGATAATGATACTTTACTGTGATGTCATTCAACCCCCGATAATCTATGCAGGGGCGAACCATCCTTCTTCTCCATGAAGAGGAACCCTCCCCCAGCCAGAGAGGAAGAGGGTCGAATGAGGTGAGGCCCGCCACCAGAGAATCATGAATATACTTCTCCATGGCCCCCCTCTCAGGTCTGGTCAGAGAGTATAGACTCCTCCTAAGTAGAGAAGTGTCAGGTAACAGGTCTATCGCACAGTTGTATGGGTGGTGCAGAGGTAGAGACGAAGGTCAGGACTTACTGAAAACCGCCCTCAAGTCATGGTAAGCCTCTGGAACACCCGCCAGACTCACCGCCTCCTCCTGCAACACAGAACAAGACATTACAGGAGAAAAAGCAGCACCCAAACATTGAGCCAAACACAAAGGACTCGCCAACACAGAGTTACTAGCCCAATCAATATGGGGGTTATGTTTAACCAGCCAGGTTAAACAAAGCCAAAACTACTGGAGCCATGGGCGATTGGATAAGGAGAAAGCAATCTCATCAGCGTTATTGCCAGAAAGAGTGAGTGTGATAAACTTAGTGACATGAGTAATATTGGTGAGACAGGTGCCACAAAGTGTAATGCCCGATAGATGCTCGGCCAAGGCAAGGGATAGAAGTCCCAAGCATGTGACCAGCCCAGAATCCATGAAATGGACACAGATCCTGAGTTGATTAATGGTGAAACTTGACAAGCAGCGCTATTGATCAATAGTGAGGCTTGGAACTCACAATGACCACCAGAAGGCAATTGAGTCTGAGTGAAACTTGTGCTGGGCATGACATGGCCATATGAATGTTAGGGCTCTCTAACATGAAGTCGCAAGCGTACCAAACTTATTCAACTCGTTCCATCAACTAGTTAAGCTGGAGAGAGATCTCGGAATTGGCACGACGAGAAGCATCGATCTCCCCTTGTTGCTGACCCAGAAGAATGCCCTGCTGCATGAGGGCTCGGCACACTACATCCTCTTCTGCTGTGTCCATAGTTATTGGTGAGTGGATTCTGTGACAGGGCGAGGGGAACAGAGGACTCAAATGCAGAGGATCAGACTTAAGTGGGGGTTTATTCACAAAAGGCAAAAAAAACACAGACACAGACAACACAACCAGCAGAGGGAGATGGGAAGGCACCCTGATCTGTGACAGAAATGTAAACTGATATTTCAAACTGACACGCTACCCCAAAATTAAGAAATAACATTTTTTTGTTGGGAAAAACACTAGTGGCCTAAGACTTTTGCAGAGTACTCTATGTAATATATATATATATATATATATATATATATATACCAATGATACAGTTTGTGTTTATTGACTACATTACAAGAACTTGGAACAGTACACATTCAAATGAGAAAGTTAAATTGCTATTTAATGTTCTTTTGTGTAGTATAAACAATCCATTTCTCTGTCCAGTTATGTCTATATAGAGACTAGTAGCAGACTGCATTGTCATATTTGTGCATTATTTCTTGCAGCTGGTGCCAGTGTCATGCCACAGTGAGCAATGACAGGAAGTAAATGCCACTTTACTTTATCACATCAAGACTACGTGACCGCAGGCAATAAATGCAGTGCTTTCATAATTACATTCCTTAACATGAATTCATTAGTTATTTGATAATGGAAAAACACACTAATTATACTGATAATATATGAATTGAAATGTAATGCAAATATGATCTGACCAAATTAGGCCATAGGGTTGAGTGAATACCGCTGCTTTTAGCCTTCCGCCTGAGCGATTGAATAACTCATTTGGAGGGAACGTGGGCAGGGATTGTGTTGTGCTGAATGTGTGTTGATGCTTATAGGACAGGAGTTGTCTCTCCATTAGAGGACCTGTATTTTCCCCTAAACCCCCCATGGACGGTTCCTGTCAGCAGCTAATATGTGGAGCTGTTTTAAAGTTTAGATTAGTTTGTGTTGCAGTTTTATGAGAGAGACCTTTTTTCTTGTGTGATTTAGATCAAATAATTAGATTGTAAAACCAATCCTAGGGCTGTGTGAGATCTCATGGTATGTAACATGAGAATAGAAAAATGTGAAGACACAGCTTGTGCCAGTGCAAACCAACTTTTGGCATTAAAATAATACTGCTAGGATTTAGTGTGCAGTGATGAATTAGCACTGAAAAGGTTATTTTTGAGCTTGACATTACTGAATATGCATTTCTAGGAGTTTCCCTTTTTAGACGCAACAATTTGGGAGGAGAGTATTTAAATGAATCACACAACAAGATCTAGTAATGTTAACTGCTGGTATTTGCACCATTATTAAACATCCCAAAAAGGCATGTCTTAAAACTAATTTGCACTTGAAATAGCAGCAATTATTGTTTCCACACTAATTTATGAGCCTGTCCTTCAACAAAAAATGCCCCAGTATGTTCTTTGTGCAAATACTTCATTATGACCTATATTTATATTTTTAAAGGTAAAAATAATGACAGTGTTTAAATGCAGCGTGTGGACTTTTTGCGCTGATCTCACAGTGATTACAAAAATTGTGCAATAGCATGATAAATAGGGTTTAATGAGCACATGACGTTTTATAGTATTTATTTGGGGTGTATCGATACGCATATTTGTATTGAACCGTTCGGTACAAGGCTTTCGGTTCAGTACGCATTACAAACCGAATGATTCAGACTAATGCTTTTATATTTGAGGAAAAAAAAAACAGAATAAAGTGTGTAAAACAAAATGGTTTCCGTTAGGGATGCACCGATCCGACTTTTTCAGTCTTGATACCGGTACCGATGCGTGGGCTTTGTATATCTGTCGATACCCGATACCAATCCGATACCATTGTTGAATTAATATTATAAACTGCATAACTTCCACCTTATACCTTCCTTCCACCATGTAGAAGAAACTAAAGGCACCAAAATGTAATGTATTGAATACTTATTTATTTGTCATGTAAAGAACAATTCTTAAAATAAATTTAAATAAATAAAATATAGTAGTAGAAATAAAAGTGTATTGGTTACCAAACATTATAAACATATTACGTGCAAAGTCCTGCATGAATTCAAAATAAAACAGCCGCTGAACCCGAGAATAAACTAATACAAAGGTAATTATGCATTCAAAATTGTTTACCATATTATTCATTATTTCAAGCAGAAATATTTTTTAATATAAATAAATTTATATTAATCTTTAAAACTACTAAGAACTATGTTTTTTTTCATTGACGAAAATAGATAGATAGATTTTCATCACAGTTTTTGTCATTTCAAATTAGTTTTCGTTTGTTATTGTCTCCTTTTCGTCTGTGAAAATTAGTCGTCAATGAAACTAACACTGATCTCCACACAGCTGACTCTTTGGCTCGCTCCATGTTGCTTATGCTCCAACTGTTCCAGCATGCAACAAACATGCTGCTAATAAATGATGTAGGATCTGCTGCGACCTATAATTACAGTTACTGGCTGCGACAGAGGAAGAAAAAAAAAAGAGGAAAAAAAACTGTGGATCTGTGTCACACGTACCAGATCACGTGAGGTTGCGGGAACCCGGAAGTAACCTCACGCAGGTATATAAACAGGAAGCTG
>JAUMHI010000006.1:633516-648212 GCA_032359435.1 Enteromius unitaeniatus | reverse complement strand
TATGTCTAGAGCACTGACCAAGGAGCTGCTTTTCATCTCATTGTATGTGTAAAAATATATGATGACAATAAAGGCATCCTAAAAAGTGATCTCAATTAGGCTATCATGTTTGTTTTGATCAGAAATTATGCTGGAACAAGCACCAGTTAATATTTTTTTCTATTCTGCTGGAGATTTTGTGAGAGATAGTGTATGCTTTATTCTTTAAGCTGTTAAAGTATGCACCCTTTTTTTCGTATTGAATGGTTTTGAATACCTTTTGGTATGCATTTTTATAATTATTTTTTTAAGTAGCGAAATACGCATTTTATTGCAGTAGGTTTTGATATTTACGCTGTCTGAAATGCTTTGAACTCGTATACATCGGTAAACTACTAATATCTACATTATGAATGCTGTTCTAATGTATTAAAGTGCCACTATTATGTCATTTTAAAGGTTGCTAATGAGTTTTATGAGTCTCTTAAAACAGGTTTATGTGTATACAAGGTCAAAAAACGCTTTAGTTTTCTCCAAAGATTACCCCATTTCGTAAACGACTCGAAGAATCAGTCTGTCTAAACCCCGCCTCTCCGTGAGCCCTCACTGCTGTGATTGGTCAGGTGGAGCAGTCGTTTATGATTGATCTACCGCTACAGAGCTTTCACCAAAACTGTACTTCATCACTAGAGGCGCTCTGAGAGAATACGCCAACTACTGTAGTTAACAAGGACTACCGTTTTTATACGTTTTCTTTTCTTGGGAGACGCATGTGTTGTATCTCAAACGCTTGTTTTTCCTCCCTGCAGTGGGAAGTTCTTCGAGGCACAGTTACCGTCGTCTCTTGCTCCGGGTGCTAAACTGCGGGTGAAGGTTGAGACGGTGTTCAGTCACGTGCTGAAGCCCTTCCCCACCCATATCACCCAGGCCGAGCGGCAGCTGGTGGTCTTCCAGGGGAACCACTACCTGTACTCCCCATACCCCACCCGCTCCCAGACCACCCGCGTTCGGCTGGCCTCCAAAACCATAGAGAGCTATACCAAGCTGGGCAACCCCACCAAGAGCGACGAGACCGTCGAGTATGGACCATTCAAAGATGTTTCTCCCTTCAGCCAGGTGACCGACCGCAACAATCACTGAGCTAAACTGATGATGTCATTACCTGGTGTTTATGAAAATAATTTACTGCATGCATCACTTGAAGTTTGCTTCAGGGCAGTCAGATTTGTCTCTTGTGCTCACCGAGGCTCATTGATCTGATCAAAAATACAGTAATATTATAAACAGTTTAAACGGTGTGTGAGTTCAAATAACAGGCTCATTCTCACTTGTGTGTTAACGTCAAAAATGTATTTTTGTTTTTGTACATGTGCCTGACTAGAATTTTTACCTAATTTTATCCACTGAAATGTCATTTATTTTTAACTCGGAGAAACAAAAACCAAATGACACTTAATTTGGAGAAAAACAGCAGCAGTTTAAAGCGGTTCTGCTGCTAATATATTGTGAAAAGCTCAATGTATTTGAAATAAAGTTATATTGTTACGTTTTACAGATGTTAATGTCACTTTTAACCCGTTAAATGTATCCTTGTTAAATAAAATAATGAAATAATAATTATATAATATCTTCCTAACCTGTTTTTAAATGGTGACGTTTAACCTTGAAAACTGCTGGTTTGTAGGATGTCCTGAAGATCCACTATGAGAACAACACGCCTTTCCTCACCATCAGCAGCATCACTCGCACCATCGAGGTCTCTCACTGGGGCAACATCGCTGTGGAGGAGACCATCGACCTCAGACACACCGGCGCTTACCTGAAGGGGCCTTTTTCCCGTTACGACTACCAGAGACAGTCTGACAGCGGCATTTCATCAGTCAAATCTTTCAAGGTGTCGCCTTATTTGTATTCGTTTTTAAAACTCATTAGTGTTTAGCAAAACGATAACTGGCTCACCTAAAAAATGGCATCCTAGCAGCCAACCCCCCAAAAAAAAAGTTCATATTATATGAAGCTAAAGTTATGATTTGGTAGAGGAAACATTTGGTTCTCTTCAACTGTTTATTTCTCTTGCAGACCATCCTCCCAGCCTCTGCTCAGGACGTCTATTACCGTGATGAGATCGGGAACATCTCCACATCTCATCTCCAAGTCCTAGATGATTCCGTCGAGGTTGAAATCCGTCCCCGTTTCCCGCTCTTCGGCGGCTGGAAAACTCATTACATCATCGGTTATAATCTTCCCAGTTATGAGTATCTCTACAACCTGGGTGGGTGTCTGGTATCAGGTTGACAGATGGTGAAATATGTTCGGTTAATTTAAACTCATCATCTACCATCCTTTTGTCCTTCAGGAGATCAGTATGCTCTGAAAATGCGCATGGTCGATCATGTCTATGATGACCAGGTTATTGACCAACTAACTGTGAAACTGATCCTTCCTGAAGGAGCCAGGTGAGCTTCTGATACGCAAACCTCACAATCATCAACTTTCATTTGCTAAATTTGACACTACTCTCTTGTTCTCCTCAGAAATATCCACTTGGACACTCCCTACCCCATCACCCGCAGCCAGGACGAGCTTCATTACACTTACCTGGACACCTTTGGCAGACCTGTGCTGGTGGCCACCAAGAACAATCTGGTGGAGCAGCACATTCAGGACGTTGTGGTAAAGCTTTAGAGCGATACAGAAACTCTGTAAAGCATTGTCTTCCTCAATCCTGTCCACTACTAGTCTTTACAGTAAATTACAGTTTTTTCAAAAAGTAAGTCAGCGGAGTAACCCCAAAAGTGAGTAATAACTCTGTTCCTCTTTAGGTTCACTACACCTTCAATAAGATCCTGATGCTGCAGGAGCCCTTGTTAGTGGTGGGAGCGTTCTACATCCTCTTTTTCACCGTCATCATCTACGTGCGCCTCGACTTCTCCATCACCAAGGTGCGTCTGGGGCGTGCGGTACTGTTGAAGTGTCCGTGAAGGAGTCACATTAACCGAGCTGTGGTTTCCTCCGTTAGGATCCAGCAGCAGAGGTGCGCATGAAGGTGGCCTCCATCACCGAGCAGGTCCTGACTCTGGTGAACAAGCGCCTCGGTCTGTACCGCCACATGGACGAAGTGGTGAACCGCTACAAGCAGACTCGTGATACCGGGGCACTGAACAGCGGCCGTAAGACCCTGGAGGCCGAACACCGCACCCTCTCCAATGACATCAATTCTTTACAAGCCCGCCTCAAAGCAGAGGGCTCTGATCTGGCTGAAAAAGTACAGTCAATCTCTTTTAAATACATACAATTTCAGAAATATTTAAATTCTGTTATTTATTACTCGCTCTCATGCAGTTTTAAATAAGTTTCACAAAACTTAATTTAAGATATTTAATTTAAGAAATCCAAGAGCTTTCCTCACTAGGGATGTAGCAAAGAACCGTGAGCCAATTGAATATTGGTTAAAATATGTGACGCTTCCGATCAGTTGAGATGCCAATGGGGGGTATTATTATTATTATTAATCTTTCCTCTGAACAATGCATACTAAGGTAGTGTTCATAAATAAATAGCCTAAATGTCTTAATTGAACGAAGACTAAAGCTAAAACCGTGCCATCGTTTCAAAAACTAAAGTCTAACCATTTTGTTTTTGCTTCAAATTCTTGAAATGATATTATGTATGCAGCGTCTTTGATTGCATCATGTTTAAAATGGAAAGCGCACAAACTGGTTGGTTTATGAAGACATTTATTTGATTTGTTTAAAATTTTACTTAGGTTTTTGTTCTATTTCAATAATGTCTTCAATCTCAGTTGAAGACATTATTGAGTCTCAGTTCTGTTCTCTTCTCAAAAACAGAAGAGAGAAATACATAAATGTAGCATTTTCCTTTTTTTGTTTTTTGGGTTTTGTGTCCAAAAAGCGTTATTGTAGCTTCATACAAGGCTGAACCACCTTGTGGGAACTCCCTTGCTGTCTATGTAGGGTCGGAGGGCTCTTAGAGAGAAATGTGTTTGTGTTCCGTGAGGGTGAGTGCTTGATGCGTGATTACTTTTTGGGTGAACTGTCCCTTTTAAGCAGGATCTTCCTCTGTGCAGGTTGGTGAGATACAGAAGTTTGATAACCAGCTGAAGGATCTGGTGTGTCGATCCTGTCAGGAGGCTGAACGCCTGGTGGCCGGAAAGGTGAAGAAGGACGCCTACATTGACTCTGATAAAGCCCTGTCAGGCAAGAGGCAAGAGCTGGTCAGCCGCATCGACAGCTTTCTGGATGCCTTGTAAATCAAACATCAGATGTCGGGTCTTCATCCGGGCCATGAAACAGCCACCGCCCTCAGAAACGGCAGATCGACAGTGTACACTCACAAACAACATGCATCATCCAGTGGACCTCATGCTGGTGCCTTCGTAGGACGAGAGTGATGTTTGCAGGATGTGCATGTTGTTTCGTGTTGCTGAATGTGTGTGATTTGGAAGAGGGTTTGTGTGTGAGTGTGTTTTCAGATGCAGAATATTTTCTTTTTTTTATGTTTAAAGTTTCTGAATGTCAAATGCAGTCTTCATTCACACAGTCCTGCAGACTGGTCCCTTTTTAATATTCATATGCACTTACTGTTTCCAAAAATAATGAAAGAATAGAGAATAATTTGCCCTGTCCTAAACTATAAGTCTGCGACAGCATATGCTGAGATTGCCACTGATATGCTCATCTTTGTTAATTTTCTATTGGGGTTTTATTTCTCACATTTTTGTATGATTTTCATTTTTTTGTAAATGAGGCATTTCATATCTACATGAAGTCAGTGAGTTTTGTACGCCAAGGGTAAATGTGACCGATTTCCTGGTAAATCTTGTTCAGTCCTTGAATAAATGAGGTGTGTGTGAAACTAAATGTATAGTTGTTTGTTTTTAATTTTTTGGCAAATGAAAAATTACTTTAAAATAGCCATATGATCCCTGATATTTTATCTAGCTAAAAGAAGTTTAGCTTAATTACTATATACTTATATTTTTTCTATATATATATATATATAAATAATTAATAATATGTACACACATATACATGCATACAGTAGTAAACCGTAATTGTAAAAATCAAAATTATAAGTGCATAATGATTTATTTTACTACAGGTTTAATGAAAGGTTTTGATCCACTTCAATTGTTGGCTGCTGTGTGTGTGTATAGAGAGAGAGAGAGAGTTTATTATATACGTACAAAATATATTGAAAATATATTTCAGCTGTGTCTTGTTCTTAAGGTAAAACTACAAGAATGAATAATTGGTTTGAATGTAAGAAACTCATACTTCAATGTATCTATTGTTTCTTTATAAAACAATATGGCCCAATATTTTAATGACTGGTTTTAAACATTGCGCATCTATAGAGAAAGGTCATCTGACAACGGAGCAGCACACACAACTGTATAATTACTGTAATAAACCTCTTTTTAGCACAAGGCTTGCAATAACAACTCAGCTCTGTTTATAATATGCATATGCCCGAAACTTCAAAACCTTCTTGGTCTCTGGTGTATATTTACAGTTGATATTGTGTCTTCTATTAATGTCTTTGCATGTTATGAGCACAGGAGGGCACTGTTATTCTGTACACACCGAGCTGTGCTAAATCACCATGAGTCATAGTTCATGTTGTAACCCTTCTTTTGAAATAGTAAGAGATAAAAAAAGACGTTTAGGATGTCTGTTAGTAGCATTATCTTAGTAGATACACATATTAATGACAATAATAATAATGATATAAACACAGAATCACCACTTCTCCTTCATTAATGATGTAATCTGTATATTATGGCCAACTTTACTAGAGGTGCTTAGAAAAGTAAAACCTACAAAGCTGGCAGAGGTCAACCCGAGGTCATCACCTTCCTCATGAGGTCATCACTGGTCAGCGCAGGGCCATTTCCTGTGGTGAAATAACAAGAGCCATTCTCGTCTCCATGATAACGCAGACATATTGTATATTCTGTACAATAATCGTTCTGAAAATACACACTGGAGGGAAACCAAGACAATGTCTGTTAGCACTGATGCTTGGAGCGGCCGGACACTTACAATGGCACTCACTCTGTGTTTGTGGTCAGTCTTTCGCAGCGGAGGGTGGGAAACCCTGCCAAACGCTCATTCTCACACATACGCAGACAAAACGCTGTCAGAAAGGCTTTTGTGAAAGTCAAGGGCATGCGTGAATGCTGAGCAGAACACACAAACAGAAACCTTGTAGAATGGCTACATGCTTGTGTTTTTTCAATGTGCGTTACGTATTCCTGCTATAGCTCATGTGTTTACAGTTACACAGCTTGATAACATCTGTCCGTACATTAGTCTGGGTCATACTGAAGTGAGAGTATATTATTACACAGGGACGGTGCTGAAATAATTGTGCAGGCACTGATTGTTTTTACATTTTTAACTACCAACAATATGTATATATTTTTTTCAGCATAGACATATTAAATTTAGTTTAAAATAGTTTCCACACACTGTATTTAGCATCAATTAATGAAAAGTCTGTTTAATGCATCATGGAAGTATTTCGATGCATGAAGTATGCCTTGCGATGCATTATATGATCTTAGGAATAACTGCATCAGCATTATAATAATTTTTTTTAATGCAATAATACGCCATTATAAATTATAATGCATTAATGCCCATTAATGCATTATAATTTGAGTTTTTACACAAAATCTGAAAATATAACTGTCCATTTTAAACACATTTATTTATGGAAAGCATTACTATGCATACTTATAAGCATTGCTTATTAATAAATGCAGCCTGAGGCATAAGAGGCTTCTTTAAAAACATTTAGATATTTGACCAACGTCAATCCTTTAAACAATAGTGTAACTATTTAATTATTTAATGTAATTATATAGTTTTTATATTATGCAATTAATGGTTTATTTATTAATAACAACAACATCAACAACAAAATTTATTTTAAATTTTCTCAACTTTATTTTACGTTGTCTTTGTTCTGAATAAAACATGTACTATAGTAATATAATTAACTTGCATACTGTATTTACAGTATTGTACTGTACTGTATTTACATGCAAGTAACCCCATCCATCCAAAGCCTATTTAATCATACAGTAAGTTCATGTAGTTAAGTAACATTACTCCGTTACATTTATAATTACACTGTCAAATGAACAAAACCTTTATTTTTAGCAAAGTTACACTAATGAAGTGATCTGAGCCACTCAAAAAATGATTTTTAAAAAATATTTTAATTTAACACAATTATGTTTGGTTCCCTATTTAAACAACTGCATTGTGTTAAACTGACTTGAAACTGTTTTGTTTTGTTTCAGCTCAATATTTTCAACACAAATGCTTTTAATTATGTAACTAGGAAGTGGATTGCCCCTTCCCATCATGCATTGCACAGGGCAGGATAAGGATAGTAAATCTTAATAAATAAAATGTTATTTTAGTCATTTTTATTAAGATGATAAAACTGGGAGACTTGTAAATGTTTAATGCTATTTTATATTTGTATTTAAAAAGACCTTCTGTTATGTTTGTGTTTTTGGAGGTTGCCATTGTGGTAAAGTGTAGAGCATGTGCTTAGGGACCAGCTAAAACAAAGTTGTTGAATAATAATAATAATAATAATGTTGTGGGCATACTGTGGATGTATCAAAACCATCTTATGTTAAGCATTACAAGTTTGCTAATGCCTAAAGTTAAGTAAGTCAAACATTTTTTTATCTTTTGAGAGTAGAAGCATGTCTTCCTATTCATTTATTTTTCTGTTAAATGTTTTACTTTGAGTTTACTTTTAAAACTTTATTTGATCAAATTAAGTTGACCCAACTCAATTAAATTTAATCGCATTCATTTATTTTTTTGAGTTGGGGCTACACATATTTATTGGATGAAAATCCTGCCTTCAATTAAATTGAGTTCATCCAATGAATGTTTTTGGGTGCAGACCAAAATATATATTGATGTATAGTTTGTTACGACAATATTTGGCCGAGATACAACTATTTGAAAATCTAGAATCTAAATATTGAGAATATCACCTTTCCATGTCCATGGCAGTGCATATTAACAACCAAAAAACATGTTTTGATATATTAACAGTAGGAAATGTACTAAATATCTTCATGGAACATGATCTTTACTCATTATCCTAATGGTTTTTGACCCATACAATGCATTTTTCACTATTACTAGAAAAGAGCCCATGGACACTTTGATTTTTGTGACCCTGGATCGATCATGAAACCAGTCATAAGTAGTTTGAGCTGAATTTGTCTATACGTAAAACTTTAATTTGATGCAACTGCTAATTCAGATCCTGGATGCTGATTGATCGATACAACGTTCCATCCATGTGATATTCACAGCATAGCCTCTCACGCCTTATTACCTTACACATTATTAGCTTTTCCTTTTTTTGAGCTACATGGTCTATATCTGGCATAATTAGGCCATGCATGCAGACACGTTGAGGTTTGGTGAATGAGAAAGGGTCGTTACGGGTGAAGCCCCTCCATCAGAGCTTCATCTAGAACATACAGTACAGCTCCTGCCAAAGGCTGCGGTTTAGCTGTTGACCAGACCGGAGCTTAAATTCTGTTTGAAACCGGAATCCAGCAACAGTACTGTATCCTGATGTGGTGTACAATGAAAGCTGAGACGCAGAGAAAGAGAGGTGTATGTGATGGCCGGGGGGGGGGGGGGGGAGGTGGAGGATGGAGGGCGGGCACACGCGCGCTCCAAGCTGAAGAGTTCAGTGACAGTTTCTCAAAGCCAAGGCAGAAAGCTCAAGAAGCCTCCAAAACACCAAACAAAGAGTCCCAACTTGGCCGGTGTTCATTAGCGATAGAGCACCCACAATAGAGGCGAGTGTGAGGTGGTCCCGGGCCCTGGGACTGTACTGACCCGCTGTTGATTGATTGTGCCGGCCCGGGCTCACCTGCAGCCCCTGCACGCGCACACACACACACACACACACACGTCCTGACAGCCTGCAGAGAGACCCGTCAGTGTCAGAGAACAATATCCTGCACTGTGCAGCTTGCAACTGAGCACGCTCATAAATCACCACGGTGACAGAGACACCGCCCTCACTGTCCGCACTCCATGACACGCACACAAGCAAGCAAACACACACACACACACACACACACTCTGTCAGAAAACCTCAAGCTGTGCAACTACATGAAAGGGGTGTTTTTGAAAGGTTACATTGTGGCACCTGACATGGGCCGGCTAAGAGAAATATTCAACTTATTAACCACGTCCTCTCAGAACAACTGTGTTATTTGTGTAATTATGAAACGGATTTAGAGCATTCTGCTTAAATCATCTATGGTGCAATCACAATCTTTCATCCAAATGTGAGAGCACTTTCTTTTCTGGGTTAAAGTCAGCAATTGCAATTTTTCCAACCCCTGTCATCAGATTGAGATCATCAGCATTAAAATTCATCATCTGAAAGTTAGTCATGCACGATACGAAGCACATTATAATTGATACAAAGTGTGTTTAGAATCCGTGCAGCATTATTTGTTATGTTACTGTAGTCTTTTTTCTTCTTTTTCTGTTCTTCTTTGCGACAAAATACTATAAAGTTTGGATGGATGGTGTTTAACATCAGCAGAAAAGTTTGGGGATTTTCTGTAGCATTCATTATAAGCTCTTACTATAGTAATAATAATATTATGCATAATTATACAAACAACCCTGTTTTTATTACAATTTTACAGTCCTGTAATTCTATATTTAAGCAATTACAACGTTGCATGTCTACTTTATATATCAAACTTTCAATAACCACTTCATCTAATAAACCATTTTCCATTCCATTCTAGCTGCTCAGTTTCATAAACCCTTGCACTACATTCAGCTTTATATTAGAAACAAAGACCTCCAGTAGTCTAACAGGAAACAGACACCCCTCCACAGGTGAACATATGACCCCTAAACATCCCCACATGAAGTGGACAAGAGGCCCGCGGCCCGATCCTCCCTTCAGAACAACTTTTATCTCAAATGCACTTTCATCTTTCTTTCATCCCATCTTTTTCTCTTTAATAAAGAAAGACGAAATCCAGCTGCAGCTTGCTCTGTATCTTTCTGCTTCTTTCCCCTCAATATCTCTCCTGAAAATATGCTGTTCTGTTATGGATATAAATTAAATCTGTAGTTCTGATAACTATATATCAATTGTAATTTATTACCAAAATGCAAGGCTGAATTACTTCAGTCTTTAGTGTCAAATGTTGCTACAGAAATTATTCTAATATGAAACACTTCTTATATAAATGTTGAAAAAAGTTTTCTGAAGCCATGATATTTTTTCCCCCAGGATATTTGAAAAGAGAAGCGAAAGTTTAAAAGAGAAAGCTTTTGTAATATTGTAATTATTTTACTGTCAATTTGGTTAATTTAATGTGTCCTTGCCAAACAAAAGGTATTCATTTCTTTAACAAGATATTGACAATAAACATCTTAAAGGTGGTGTGTGTACACATTTTACTAAATATATTTATTGAGTTTGGAATGGTAGCAAAGCAAGTTTGAGTAAAAGCCAAAAGCAAATTTGGCGAGCTGTCCAGGAAGCGAGCCGGGGGAACGGCTCGAATGAGAGGATGAGCTGCGAGGAGGAGAAGGGGGAGGGATTGCACAAAAGCGAGATGCTGATATGAGGAAAGCGGGTTTATTTACAGTGGGAAAGTAAGATGTGATTGGGTGACCGTAATAGGGGATTGAATAATTCTGCCATCGCTCCTCCTGAAACTCTGTTATTATCAAAACATTCACTAAATAAATGCATTAAATGATTTATTTATATGTAATAACTGTAGCTGTTTATTAAATATTGATCTTTCAGATACAGTGGAGAACAAGCTACAGTTTCCTACAATGTAAAGGTCACTGGTTAGTCCCATTTGTAGCAGTTTGTAAGCATGTTTCAGGAGTGAAATATATTCTGAAGCACAGTATAATAAATGTGAATGAGGTATTTGAAAAAGAACAATTAAAATTAGAGAACAACTACAGGCACACCTGCAAGTTATCAGTGTTAGCACATCATGCTAATTTCCTTAATTATCTGACTATCCCTATTTTAACTTAATTTTGGACCGAAGGCCCGTGCACTCAGCAGTGACCAAACCTCTCATCAGCAGAAAGAGTCAAAAGGCTAACCTTTGCTGAGCATGTTTTGTGGAAGGTGGAGAACTGGTTCAAAGTTCACTTCAGTGACGACAAGAACAAGTTATATTGTACAGTCGCGGTCAGAAATGTTGGCACGCTTGATAAATATGATCAAAGAAGGCGTGAAAATTTATGTTACTTTTTAAGCCTTTTGATATTTTATTAAAAAAGAAAATCTTACATTTCATTGGATAATAAGAATATCAAATGGATGAAATATCAAATTAATGTTTAATAATGGGCTGCTGTTAACAAGTAACTATGCAGGAGGTAATAGGTAATTTTACGTTAACACTTAACTCAATACTATTAACTAATAGAGAAGTAAGATTAACTAAGCAGTAAGTAATAGCAAATTTAAGACAAAGAATTTCTTCATTAGATACTTGATAATTATTAACTAAAAATACCCTCATTGTGAACTATGACCAATTAAAAAAGAATTAGCAATTAATTACTGATCACAACAGCAATAACTTAAAAGTAAACTATTGGGTTCTTAGTGGAAACTCATTTATGAATTTTCTATCCCCCAAATAATTCAATTGCGTCTACTACTTTTACCAAAGAATAGATGTTCTCTGTTTAATTCGACCTTAAACACAAAATAATAATAACAATAATAAATGACTTGAAAATGTTAATAATTAGGAAGTGATCCTGACAAGCTCATGATTTAATTAGTGCACAGTTGTGAACTTCAAACGCCTCACAAAAATGTATGACTACAATTGCTTGCTTTTAAGACGTTTCTGTTGTGATCAGTAATTCTTTATTAATTGGTCATAGTTCCCAAGTAGTTCTCAATGAGGATATTTTTATTTAATAATTATCAAGTATCTAATAAGGAATTACCTTTGTCCTAAATTTTCTATAACTTACTGATTAGTTAATCTTAAATCTCTATTAGTTAATAGTATTAAGTTAAGTGTTAATGTAGAACTAACTATTACTTCCTGCATAGTTACTTGTTAAAACGGCCCATTATTCTAAAGTGTTACTGAATGTTTTTCTCTAATACACATTGGCCACAGTTAATGGCACCCTTTTATTCAATACTTTTTGGAACCTCCATTTGCAGTTTAACAGCTCTAGATTTTCTTCTGTAATGCCTGATGAGGCGAGAGATCACCTGCCAAGAGATCAGAGACCATTCCTTCATCCAGAATCACTCCAGACCCTTTAGATTCCCAGCTCCATGTTGGTGCGTCTTCTCTTCAGTTCATCTCAATTATTTTCTACACGGTTCAGGTCAGAGGACTGGACTTGGTTTTGTGCTCATTGACCCATTTGTGTGTTGTTTTTGAGGTTTTTGTTTGGATTATTGTTCCTGCGGAAGACCCAGCCATGGCCCATTATAAGATGTCTAACAGAAGTCAGTCACTAATTGGTTTTATTATCTGTTGATATTTGATAGAATCCATGATGCTATGTGTCTAAATATGATGTCCAGGACCTCCAGCAGAAATATAGACCCACAACATCAAAATCACAGCGGTATACTTCATTGTACACATGGAGTATTTTTTTATCCCTGTGTTCACCAAACACATCTTGAGTGATTGCTGCAAAAAAACACATTTTTTTGTTTCATCTGACCGTATAAGCCAGTTGAAGTTCTAGTCATGTCTGACAGCTGAATATGCTGGAGTTTATTTTTGGATGAGCAGGGAGAATTTTTCTCAAACCCTCTCAAACAACATGTGCTGATTTGACTATTTTTGAAGGTTTTCGGACCCTGAGACTCAACTTTTTTCTGCAGTTCCCCAGCTGCGGTCCTTGAAGAGTCTTTAGCCACTCAATCTCTACTCCTCACCATGTATTAGGATGACAGAGACACACGTGGGAGCAGTGACTGGGAATTGTTTTTTCTTAAAGCCACTTCACTAGTTTGTAAAGCTAAGCTGTTATGAAAGCCATGGCGGGACAATTTAATTTTCATAATCACCCTGGAGTTGAATAAAAAACCCTGGGAATATATTACTCATAAGAATTTCTAAAATATATATATATATATTTCATATATTTTTGCCCTCATGTTATATTCTTATTATCCAATGAAAGGTTAGATTTTTGTGATTTTTTAAAATAAAATATCAAAAGGATTAATAATGCAGGATCATTTTCAGAGCCTTCTTTGATCATATTTACCAAGGGTGCCAATAATTCTGGCCACGACTGTATATAAAAGCAAGGTAACACTTCAGAATATGAGAACACTTATTTACAACTTTTCTCTCAATAAATTGCTAATTTGCTGCTTATTAATCATTAGTAAGGTATACGTTCAAGTTAGGTTTAGGTATTGGGTAGGATTAGGGTTGTAAAATAAGGTCATGTAGAATAAGGCATTAGTAAGTGTTTAATTACTATTAATAAATGTTTGTATTATAAGTAAATATTCTATTATGCATGCTAATGAGCAACTAGTTAAGACACTCAAAAACAAAGTGTTACCAGCAATTAAACACTGAAAGCTGTGCAGTACAATTATTCAGGGGTTAAAACACTTTTTTCCCATGCTAAAATCAGTGGAATACACAGCTTCAAGTGGCTTATCCTAACTCAGTCCACTCATGCCCACAGCGCCCGCCAGTTTAGAAAAGTGCTCCACTATAGCGTATGTGAGAGAAGCAGGCGCTGCCCCATCCGCCGGTCATTCCTGACAGAGCTTTCGTAAGAGAAAAGAGGAGAGAGCAGGATGAAAGGTGAGTGGTGCCCTGCGCAGGTGGCAGGTGTGATCACGGCGGTAAAAGACGAGGGACGGCAGGAACAGAGGGACACAAAGGACCGGTCTGTTTCCAGCTCACAGCTGCAGGGGGTGGAGATGAGTCCGGCTGACAGATAGACAGACACGACAGGGGAGGGGAGGGAAGAGGCACGGAGGGAGACGGAAAGATGGAAGGAGAGCTCTGACGGTGATACTTCAAACGCAGGATTGGGTCTTGGGTGCCGAGAGACACATTCTTTCTAAAAGAAGGTGGGGGCAGGCGGAAGAAAGAGAGAGACTGAAAAGAGTAATGCTGCCTGTGCACAAGTGTGTATGCCTGTCTGCAGAGAATAATCTATACAGTGGCTTTAAAAAGCATATTAAATGTGTCTGAATGGCAGTGCATTCGATAAAAAAGTCATCTGCAACCAAATGATCCAGGAGACTGAAACGTAGTCCACTGATGTGAGACAAATCAGAAATATCAGCATTAATCCATGGAGTATTATATATTTGAAACATCTGGGTCAATGACAAACATGATAAAGAAAAAGGCAAAGTAAGTGTTTATTAATGTACTCACAGGTATTCATGTACCTTTATACCGTTTTAAAGAAGATTTATAATTATATGACTCAAAATGTGTCAAATCAAATAAAGAGTAACACAGCACTACGTTACCTTCTAAATATATTTAATTTCTATCAATACATAAATATAATTTTAATTTTTCAGAGGACTTGCACAGCAACAACATATATATATATATATATATATATATATATATATATATAGATATATTAGCCCACTAT
>JAUMHI010000006.1:591765-633416 GCA_032359435.1 Enteromius unitaeniatus | reverse complement strand
CTGTAGGTATGGTATTATTGGGATGATACTCATCATTCTTCTTCCTCCAAACACGGCGAATGGAGTTAAGACCAAAACGTTGGTCTCATCTGACCACAGGACTTTCTCCCATAACTTCTCTGGATCATCCAGATGGTTCATTCAGAAACTTCAGACGGACATGGACATGGGCTGACGTAAGCAGGGGAACCTTCCGTGTGATGCAAGATTTAAAACCATGACGTCTTAGTGTACTACTGATAGTAGCCTTGGAAACGATGGTCCCAGCTTTCTTCACGGCATTGACCAGCTCCTCCTGTGTAGTTCTGGGCTGATTCTTCTCCATTCTTAGCATCACTGATACCCCACTAGGAGAGATCTTCCGTGGGGCCCCAGTCCGAGGGACATTGACAGTCATCATTAGCCTCTTCCATTTTTACTAATTGAGCATGAGTGTAGCTGGCTAATAAGCAAGTGATCAAATACTTATTTGACACAGTAATTCCCAAATAAATTGTTTAAAAAATCGTACAATGTGATTTCCGGATTGTTCTTTTTAGATTCTGTCTCTCACAGTGGAAATGCACCTATGCTGAAAATTGTAGACCCCCCCATGATTTCTAAGTAAGAGAACTTGTAAAATCACAGGGTGATCAAATACTTATTGACCTTACTGTATATATTAGTGCTGATCAATTCTGTCCAAAATAAAAGTTTTTGTGTACATAATATATTTGTGTGTGTACTCTGTATATTTATTATGTGTATATATACATCCACACAGTTGCGTGTATATCATTTTGAAAAATATGTATGTTTATATATTTAATATATTTATATATATAAAAAATACTTTAATATACACACACACATTTTTGTGATGTCAACAAAGAGCCAGTAACCCATCACAAGCTCACACCCCTTTTCTCCGTCCCTTGGGTTTTGTACTAACGGTTTGGTTATTGTGTGTCTACAAAAGTGTATGCATTCAAATGCACCAATAACAGCGATGCTTAAGCGTCCACACATTCTTTGGTATATATGTATACATACATGTCATGCTTGCATACATATATAAAAACAATGAAGTATTTAAAACATTTTATTATTGTTGTTGTTAAAACAATACACGCTATACAGAAAAAAAAAAATCATATCTCTAGAGTGGAAATAAGAGAAAAAGAATGAGTATACGTCAGCAATAAAAACAATAAGAAAGAACAGACACAGGGCATTATGGGATAGGATTCCTTTTGGTCGGCATGGTGGGCTGGAAGTCGGGCGGTTTTACGTAACCTGTTGAATGCTTATTGATCGCTTTGTGGTGTTTAAAGAATGGCCTCAACAATGGCATCTTCCTCTGTGAAAGAAAAGAAAGTGCTCCTTTCTTTCTCTGGGCATTTGTAAGCTGTGCATGATGCCCTGGTCACATGAATGTGCCATTGTTGAGCCAAAGGGAGCAGCTTACAAGAAAGCAAACAATAGCTCGCACCGTTAACATTGTGCAGACGGAGGATAGGTTGCAGGAGGTTTAAGAGTAGCTGTCTTTTGGCCTCTCTGCTGAGGGTGGGTGACCCAAATGAGAGGAGGGATGTGTGATCGTGTGTCTGTGGACATACTGATTGAGGGACAGGGCCAAAAGGAAGACAAGAGGAAGTGGAAAAGAGACACAGCTTTATTTTATTGTGGTGTAAGTTACAGTTTCAGTAACATCAAACACTGGTATTGTTAAGACTCCATTCAAACTTGTCTTCGCTCTGTTCCTCCCTTATGCCTCCTCTTTAATATCTCTGTCCAATTTTCCAGCATATTTCTTTTTTAAAGCATCAGTGATTCCAATCCTGCTCATCAGTGATTTTAATTGTTTGCTTAAATTACTTCAATAAAATAAGCTAAAACAACACAAATCTTTAGTTTTTACTCAGTTGTCATTTGCACTCAATGTTATTATGCTAAATGAAATCACATTTGTAAAATATTAAGTTAACTTAAACCATTTGTGTTGGGCCTGCACAATGCATTTACTTTGAAAATGGGCAGTGGATTTCTAGTTCCCAGCATACTTTGCATATGGATAGATCAGGAGAATAAATGTTGAAATTAAATGCTGTTTCATGTGTTTTTAGTAAAGGGAAAGACCTTTTAAAGTTTGTTGTTCAGTTATATTTGAGTTTATGTTTTTGATTTTTGAGGTTACCATCATGGTGAAGTGTAGACATGAGCTGTGTGTTAATGTGTTAATGCCAGTGACTTTTTTATTTACATGATCACCATGTATGCTGCAGATGTACAGAATATGATTATCATGTGATCAAGTGTTATGTTGTCTGTTATGTTCCCATAAAATAAAAAAATGGTAACCAAAACAAACAAAGCAGTCTGTACAGCAACAGCAATTGTTGAATCAACAAAAGTGGATTATGTTCAGGGAACATTCACAGAACATGTCAAATTAAATTGGTTTGATCTCAATAAATAAGCATGATTTTTAGTCATCAGTACAATTAACTTTAAGTTCAAATAAATCAGTTCAAATGAATGGAAATGTGTGTCATAATTTATTAAGTTAGCTCAACAAGCTATTTTTTGAGTGTAGCAGATACTTACAGAGCCCACTACAATGTCTATATAATGTTCTGGTGCACCTCACAAGTATAATCTTATAATTTATTATACATTATAATGGAAAAATATATCAAAACTGATATTTTGGATACAACAAAATTGCTTATTGACCTTGCTTGATTTATCAAAGAAAGACAATGCATTTTCTGTATGAAAATACCTAGAATATTTTTATTTTAAACATAGGTGCATGACACTAGTCTTTCAGTGTGACCTGAACACTCTCTCTAAATGCGAGGCCTGTGGGATACATGATTGATTCCAGTAATGAGGTTCCCGTTCATGTGCTTATTGGTATAAATAACATCCCCAAATCAGACAGAGAGGCACCATGAAAGAGATACGCCTCTGATAGCCATAACTCCATCACCCTGCAGTGATAGCAACAAGTCTGGACCCACACAACATCATTTACACACTACCTGCTCTCAGACCCCATACGACATGGAAATTGCCGAAATTGGATCGTGTCCTCAGCTTTTAAAAGAGATTAGATTTTACTGTTGGACGTTTTCTGCCTCCCAACCTCACTGCTCTCTCTCTCTCTCTCTCTCTCTCTCTCTCTCACTTTGGAGCAGTTCGTTGTGAAATGGTGGGACCCCAGTCTCCTGTCCTAGGGCTCATCCGTTAGCTCAGTTTAATGTAGTTATGAAGGGGGGGTTGAGCTTCCTGTCTTGGCCAAACAGACCTGGTTAAATGAGGTTTTTGGTTGCCTGGGGGAGCAAAGTGTAATGGACCTTATTAACTCTCTCTTCTCTTTCTGTATATATGTGCGTGTGAGCGCAGAGGAAGAGATATGGAGGTTAAGGGTACAGCCCAGGAGAGTGACGGTGTATTTGTTGTGAAAGAGCACTGTAGGATGTGCCACAGCACTGTTACTTAGATTTCCACCAAGTTATATTGCAGCATGGCCAATTTTAAGACAACATTATGAGGCTAGATAAAATAGCACTGTATTGTATATCAAATTAGTATTATTTTCATCTGACCATAATGTGCAGCTCTTTTGTCAAGTACTTTAGTGGGCATTACTTTGTAAAAAGTAGATTTAGCACACCTTTTAAAGGAGTCCTCATATAAAGTACAGTAATATAAAGTAAATTGATAAATGTAAAACGTAAAACCATAATAAAGCACTTCATATATTTTTTAGTGTGTTAGTCAATGCATAATAATTGTAGGTTAACTCTCTGTTAATTATTATTATAATTGTAACAAACCTAACACTGAATTTGACATTACTTAAGAGTAAAATAGAAATTAGACTCTCTTGGAGTACACTTGAGTGACCACTTACTTCCTAAATATTAGGTTACCTGTAAATACAGTGTAAAAACAGTGTAAAGGGGGTTTACCCAGCAGTCACTAAGCTATTTAACATTGCAATGATGACTTAAAATGTGTAGATTGTGAATCATACAACTGTATTTAAATTGATTCAGAGATTAAATTATATTTTTGGATTGAATAAACAAAATAAGGCACAATAACTTGACTAAACATTTCATACAGTACATCTACAGTAGACTGGACATTACACGTTTCCACAAGAATTTGTAAAGATATTGTATAAGACAGCGCTTATACCTTTTCCGCCATCTTTAACCACTACCTTAACCGTCCACTTAACCGTAGAAGCCATTACAGTTTATAGTTTTGGTCATAAAGTGTTACTGCTGTACAATTGAGACCTCTATCTCGAACATGTTAGCGTGTATTATAATACATAAAATTTACATTCTGTATCCTTGATCTTTAATACATTTGAAAACTACTGTTTGCACTTGTTTTAATGATCATGTGTATTTACAGACATTTTAGTGACCCATGCTGAGCAAAGAGCATCTATTCCCTGCCACACACAAAAAGTACAAAACACACACATGTCTGACCTACCGCACCCTTTCCCATGGGTGTGTGTTCTGTGGGTGGGGTTCTGGACTCAAGAGGAATGAGGTAACCCAAGTTACAGGTCATCATGTGTGTGGGGATGTACTTTGGGGCCAAAGTTGTCTCTGGAAGTGAAGCTAAATGTGACAAAACATCTCTCCGGAGTTGAAAAATAAAATCATTGGAAAAATGTAGCTCTGCCTATATTTTTGCAAAACTGCAAAAACGTATCGACATAATTCACTGCAGTTTCCAGGAATAGATTAATAAATACGTGTTTTCTAGTCCTTGCTAAATTTAAATTATGACCTCAAATTATCTTGGGGTTTACTCATGCCTGTCTTGTTTGGTTCGATATAGCCATAACCGAAAATCAGTAAAACAATAACAATAGCACTACAAAAACTCTGCATGATTAGGCTGTTTTTTTTTTTTCAGATTCCAGTTCCAGTGTCACGGCCAGGAGAGCCGATCCCGATTCCAGTCCCAGAGCCTCAGCCAGGAGTGCCGATCCCAAGTCCAGCTCCTGATTTGTGGCCTGGAGAGCTGATCCCGATTCCAGCCCTTGAGTTTGCGTTTGAAGAGTGCCCCCTTGAACCCCTGCTTGAAGAGCACCTGTGTTCCTCACCTGTCCTGATTTCTCCCTAATGTCCTCATGTTTAAAAGCCTGTTTAGTTAGTTATCCGTTATGGTTATTGGTATACTTTATGGCAACTAAAGTTGAGTAAATTCAAAAAAGCTTTGCAGGAAAATTGCCTTTCAATTTTAAGTTGTCAACTTCTCATTTTAACAGTGTAAATAAAACACCATATTCATGTTCATCTGTTTCAGATAAAACTGAACATACTTTTAGCATCACTACTGTCCATCTTATTTTGACCTACCAACCTAACATCCTTTTTACAGAGGTTAAACCTCAGGTATGTTTATTTATGTATTTTTATTGATTTTATTTTAGTTAGCTTGACACAAAAACATTGCAAGTCCATGTGAAGCTGGTTAGCTAGGTAAATGTTTGTTTATATGTGTGTATGTGGTTTAACCTCTTTGTCCATCAGTTGTACTTTCCTTCTCCATCATTCTCTCTCTGGGGATACGGCTGTCGATTGCCTTCCATTCTCTTGCACACCCTGGCTGTCCTGTAACCATGGTAACAGCCCAGATGTTGGACTCTGATTAGCCGAGACTGCCAAATAAAATCAGGGTGATGATAAAGATCAGTAGGTGGGCTGAGGGGGCTGATGGGTAGCTATAAAGGGACAGTACTTCTATACACACACAGATATATAAACATCAACAAATGTGTACACACATAAAGGACTGGTGAGAATGAAAAAAACAAGAAAATCAGTAGGTTTTACACATTCAATGGTGCATTATGGGTAAACGTTCTCACCGCAAACAAGCACCTGACCAGCTAAACCCATAGCAGCTCTAAATAGGAAATTCTGGCCATTTAAATGTGCTGTTTCAATCAATTTGCTTAAAAAAGTCTCCACAAACAAGCAAACAAACTCAAATTTCTTTTCTTTTGCTTCACAATGATGTGGCGTGACACGGAGTACAAAAATAGCTGTGGGCCTTTTATTCGCTTCCAAAGAAAACACTTCATTACTCCACCTGGCATCGTGATGATGTGGTGTTAGCGGCGATCTGCTGGGAATAAAGGTGCTCATTGTCCCAAGATCTCTTCAAGGTCATGACAAATACACACACATACTAATACACACACACACTCACACTCCAGCTTGATATTCCCTGTAAAAAACTACCATGTTGGAGTGAGCTAACATTTCTCCCAATGCGTAGTTCTCAGTCCCATGGTGATTGATGTTTTTGTAAGCAAGAGTTGTTAAGTCCTAGGTGAATAGCATCTGTTTTCGAATTGAATTGAACAGTGTTGGGGAAAATTACTTTTAAAAGTAATTTATTACCGTATTGCCTTACTCCCTAAATAGTAACTAATAATGTTACTTATATACTTTTTTATGGAAAGTAATGCATTACATGACTTTTACCTTACTTTTTCTCTTCTGGACTGGGCTGACTTGTTTGTTTTTAAATGTATCATTGTATGTAAAATTCACTTTTACATGTCATTTGAACTAAATTTTATCAGTGTGCCTACACAAATATTCTATAATGACAAAAATATACAGTGCTTTTATTATTATTATTATCATTATTATTTTAGTTCTGAAAAAAATCATAAGCCCTTTCCAAACAAAGGTCATTCACAGATTCTTAAAAGAGTTGGCGTAGTTCTGCACAGAACACATGTTGCTAAAACACAGGTTCAATACATTGATTACATTACATTGATATAATATTGTATTGTGACGGTTCAGAATTGAAAAATCCGGGGAATGTTGCTAAAAGTGAGGGCTCTATCATGTTGGAAATATGCCCTAAACCAACCAGAGAGTGTTAACAAATGCAAAACTGATATATTTGCAACCATGTCATTTCAACTTCCTTTTATGCAGATTTTAACTGTTTTGTCAAACTATAGTTACACACGATAACTGTACACATGACTGTAGTTACAGACCGGAGCTCCTTGTCTCTCAAACACATCTCTGTACTCCGAATCAACTGAGCAATTGAACAAACCTACGGTCTATGAAAACACATAGATATGGAGCCGGATATGTGCGATGCTAACTTTTAAAAGCATTTACCATTGAGAAATTTTGACCAAAGTATATCACAGGCTTTTCATTTAGACACTAAAAAGTAATGTCTGTAAAGTGGAGGGCCCAGCTCAAATCAGTCAGAATAGAATTAAGAGACTGAACTTTTATCTGATTACTTATGGTTCATTTAAGCCAACCAGCTGTAGTCCCATTGATGCTTTGAGAACTATGTATTGAGCTATGTATTAATTAGACCTTTTCAGAATTTTAATTTTTGACAACCGATCTTTTTTTTTTGAGAAATTTGTACTCGCTCAAACTGACTAATATTTAAATATCTTAAAGCTAGAAAACACTATACATACAATATATAGTTAGAGTTACAATGTAGATAGATTGTCTAGGCGTAAAATTGACTCTCACAATCGCCATTGTGTGACTTTCTATCAAACTGTTTGATACTATTTGATACTAAGCTTTGACAGTGTATGGGTTGTGAAAAGTTCTATGCAAATACATTTATTTATTTTAGTTGAATATATTCTTCAGCACAACTAAAGTGCATTAAGAACAAAATTAGTTGTTTCAATTTAAGAGACTTTAGTATACCAAATTGCAAGTGTAGTGCTTTTTATTAAGTGCATAAATGTGTTTTTGTAGTACACTTAGGATGGACTAAATGCATTTCAAATAAATTTTAGCATATTTATTTTTCACTAGGGTGGTGCTGCATGTTTTTCCATGCTCTCTGAGCCAGTCACATGACTGAAAACCAAGACCAGAACCCCAAATGAAAAGAAAACCTTCAGAGTTCTATCTTCCTAGTTTTTTTCCTTTCTGCTAATTTATCTGTTTTAATTATTCAAATGATTTTGTAAAATATGAAACTGTCTGCCTCTTGCAGCTTCCAGATTATTATGAGGCAGAATTTGACATTTGATCAAAGACCATGTCCTTTGGGAAGAACTCTAATAAAATAAAAATGACATGCTCGTGTTTTCCGTTTTTACTCTGTTATACCATCTTTGTGTGGAGGTCACAGTGGTGACGCTACCTGATCTGTGCATGTGCCTTTAATCAGACAGGGAGGAAGTGATCAGGCACTTCCGCCGATGGACCGAAATCACATTAAAACATTAAAACATCTCTAACCTAAAGTACTGATAATGGAACTAAATAGGTAAAGGCCGTATAACTTCCCTCCTCTCTCAGAGAAAGAGGGAGGAGAGAGAAAAAGAGAGAGATAAACAGAGAGAAAGAAAGAGAGAGAGGCTGGGGGCCTCGCTTCTCCATTTTCTAATAAACTCCAGCAATCAGATCATTTGTGCTTTAAATGGGCAACTTGATGGCAGCGGTCTGCATTAGCCACTGGTGCTCTCACAATCTGATTAGACGCAGACAGTGACAGTTTCCAGCCGAAGCAGTAGGTAACACAATGGCAAACACGCACACACACTGACACAAATGCACTGACAAACAAGGCCCTTGAGGCTCGCTCTTGCTGTCGTTCTCTCTTTCTCTCTTTCCCTCTATCTCTGAAGACCTTTTTGCTGGTGTTTGTGGCACTAATTGAATTGCGTGAAGCAGATGTCATTATTGTTGAGCAGTCAAGCACTTGATGTTTCCAAGTTGTTAGACACTAATTTAAGCTTATTAGCAGCTTTGCCAGGGAGCAAAGGTCATGCTGTGTGTGTGTGTGTGTGTGTGTGTGTGCATGCACTGTAAAGACTGAAAAAAAAAGTATGACAAATTGCTACAATTGCTACAGGAGATATTTGATAAAGGAAAGATTTGATAGCAAACGGGAGGATTCTTAAACTAGCAGTAGCTTAAAGATTTGTGACTTGCATCACAAAATAGAATTGCAAAAAAATTAGGCATTGTTAGTCAGCCTTGGTTGCACAGACAGATCACTGACAATCGCCTCTCATGCAGTGTATAACAGCTCTTAGTGAATAAAGTGCACTTGTATAAAGTTATTGTCTCTCAAAAGAAAGAGTCATTGAAATGATTCATTATTAAAACAAATTAGTTTCATGTTGAGCTCAAGTAAGGTACAAAAATAAATGCATATTATAAGAAAATGAAAGTGTATTTGTCCTTATATGCATGTCAACCTGTTGTTAGGGGTCTCCCAAAACCAAAATATGATCCTTTCATAACCCATAATAGGGGCACTTTAAGAAAAACATTTGCAAACTGCATCTCTCTCGACCTGTGCTTAGCATAGGTTCTTGTCAAGGCTGTGACTAGGGTTGCCAACCGTATCGTGTAATGCATATTTTAGGCTTTAGAAGTTTATTCATATATCCAGGCAAATGCCCATCTAGAGCAGGAGTGTCAAATTCAGTTACTGGAGAGTTTAGTTCCAACCTTGCTCCAACATACATACTACGCAGTTTTGAATTAAGCCTGCAGAACTTGATTAATTGTATCAGGTGTGTTTAATTAGGGCGGCATCTAAACTCTGCAGGGCTCCGGCCCTCCAGGAATTGAATTTGACACCCCTGACATAGACCGTATGAATAACAAACTCTAAACTGAGAGTTAATCAGTATTTTTGGATAAATTAATGAATCTCCATCCCCCTTTACCAACCATGTTTCAACTTCAGCAAAATGTTTTTTGTAAGTGTGCGATTGTTCCCTATGAAGAAGCATGATTGTCCCATATTTTCTTCTGATGTTGGCAACCCTTGCGGTGATACTCAAAACCGAAGACAAAGAGCTAGTGATGACAAAAGCTGACAAAAAGTGTTGTTTTGTCTGGACTAAAAAGTTACACAGGAGTACATCACAAAGACTGGATGGCTAGCTAGCATGTACATTTTGCTTCTGGGTGAGAGGAAATAACTGTCTACTGGCATATGTAATAGAGCAAAACAATAAAAAAAGTCAATAATGTTATTGTGAAATCAATCATATTAATTAAATGTATCTTGGAAGTGACTAGGACATGTTGATACAATGTGAGCAGATAGATTCAAATTTGTGAATGACAGGTTTGTGCTCTCAATGGCATGTCAACAAACTATTAATAAAGCAATAAATTTTTATATAGGGCCTAGTAGCTACAGCAATAGCTAATTGTTAAAGTCTGCCTCTGAATATTAAACTTTGGTTATATTATTAAGGTTTTTGAAGTCTCTTATGCATAGTAAGGCTGAATTTATGATCTACAATTCAGAAAGAACCAATACCTTTAAATAGTAGTGAATATGTTGCATGTTTGAAGCTTCAAATGTGTCTGCACACCTCTCCCTCCATTACCATGGCTCCATCTCCATCCCATCATCTCTCAGTTTATAAATCAAGGTCAGCTGATACCACACCTCTTTGAGAGAGCAATAGTGAAATGATCGTCCCTGCATAAACACCTGTTGTTGCATTGACAGGGCCCATTAGTGCTGCGGGGCTAATGTCGCGGAAATGCCGCCTTCTGAAAGCAACCTCTGCTTCTTATCAGACAGAAACAGGAGGAACCCGGCTGCACTCAGCACATTCAAATGGCTCATCAAATCTAATCAGAGCACCTGTAAAAGCCCGCAAAAACACAGAAAGAGAGTGTAAGAGAGAGCAGTGTCTCAAGTTACCCAGCAGCTCTTGCACAGAAAACCACCACTATACAATAAGATACTGAACAGCGGGAAGGGGCATGACAGCACCTGTTTGTGTGTGTGTGTTAGGGTGAGCAGATTTTTTAAAGACCCCATTAAATAGCTCAACAATGGCTCAGTTTTCAATCTTGTGTTTTAAAACAGGAAGCCTGGGTCGAGACATATTAAAGGGTTTGCCCTTGTGTCTCATTCTCTCATACAGTATAATGTCAGAATGGGAAAGAAAGGTGATTTAAGCAATTTTGAGCATGGCAAGGTTGTTGATGCCAGACGAGGCGGTCTGAGTATTTCACAATCTGCTCAGTTACTGAGATTTTCACGCACAAACATTTCTAGGGTTTACAAAGAATGATGTGAAAAGGAAAAACATCCAGTATGCGGCAGTCCTGTGGGCGAAAATGCCTTGTTGATGCTAGAGGTCAGAGGAGAATGGGCTGATAGAAGAGCAACTTTTACAGAAATAACCACTCGTTACAACCGAGGTATGCAGCAAAGCATTTGTGAAGCCACAACACGCAAACCTTGAGGTGGATGGGCTACAACAGCAGAAGACCCCACCGGGTACCACTCATCTCTGCTACAAATAGGAAAAAGAGGCTACGATTTGCACGAGCTCACCAAAATTGGACAGTTGAAGAGTTGTTACCACTGTAGGGGTTGTTTTCTTGGCACACTTTAGGCCCTTTTAAATGCCACAGGCTACCTGAGCATTGTTGAATGGGAGCTTCGTGCCCTGGATGTGCGTCCCCCAAATCTCCATCAACTGCAAGACCTATCCTATCAATATTGCCCAACATTTCTAAAGAATGCTTTATGCACCTTGTTGAATCAATGCCACGTAGAATTAAGGCAGTTCTTAAGGCGAAAGGGGGTCAAACGTAGTAGTACTACGGTGTACCTAATATTCCTTTAGGCAAGTGTGTGTGTATGTATATATACATACACACATATATATATATATATATACACATATATATATATGTGTATATATACACGTTGTTACTGTTTGATTTCTTCATTGATATTACAATCAGGACAATTGTATTAACCCCCATTTAATCAATATTAAATACTTTTGTAGACATCCATCACTGCTTCATGCAATTTAATCCATGAATAATATACCACATGATTTGACGTAATTATAACTTGTCATATTGTGTAAACCTTTAAAAAAAAAAAAAAATAATGAACAAAAATAATGAACAAAGAAACAAATAATGAATGTTTCCAAAAACTACTTTTAAGTTTACTTACTGTTGTTCTTAAGAAAAGAAAAAAAGAACAGACATATAGCCTACTAAAAGCCACAAAACTATAAATTTTATTTCATGGAATCTGCGAGCAGTACTGAAATTGGTAGTTTTAAAATAGGTGTGTTCTACATTGTAGTTTTTTGCTTGTCATATCTTTAGTTAAAATCTAAAAAATCTTTGTGAAAACTCACATTCAGTCTAATTAGATACTTCAGATTCTGAATAAACCAAATGAAATAACACAAAATCAATATGTTGTGTTTGTAGATGTTTGTATCCTTTACTTGATGTTTGTTAAGTACAGACTTACCAGTACCTTTTATCAAATAATCCACTTGAACATAGAACTAATGCTATTCTGCACATTAGCGTTTCTTGTGTATGTGTTTAGCTGTCTAAATTTGATCTTCATTGACCGATTTATATCTGTGGCTAACCGAAAATGAACTGTGACAGAACAGGCTGCATGGAAAGAAATACCAAATAGCTACACCAAATGCAGTTGTTTTGGCCATTTGAACCACAAATGATTCCTGATGGACACAGACGATACTTAAAAAAGACAGTTTAGCCAAAAATTTTAATTCCGTCATCAATTACTTGACCTTGTATTGTAAGAAAAATGTACGACTTTCTTTGATGGAACACAAAGAAAAGACAAGATGTTTTTGTCCATGTGATGAAAGTAGGGTCCCAAACAACACTGGACCATATTGGCTTTCTTTTTATGGACAGCAAAAACAAACACAGACATTTCATAGAAAATATTTTCTTTTGAATTCCACAGAAGAAAGAAATGGGACGTCTGGTCACCCTGTGAAGCCTGTTTTTGCATGTCTACATCCAAGCAGATCCATTTCTAGATGAGCTTTGTGTTTCAATTTTTTTTTTACATCCTAATTCATGGCTTTTTTTTCTTGCTCCAGTCCACAGAAGCCTCTAGCATCTTGCATTCACGTCTGGGTTCCTTATATAAGAAGGAATATCTGAGTTTTATGATCTGCTGAATCGCACTAGGCCTATTAGCATACGTCAAAGCCACGGCTGCCCGAGTCTTATTAATCTGTGTGGAGAGAGAAATGGAAGAAAAAGAGGATAGGAGGACGGATAAACGCGCTTGAGATTAGCACAGACTCCACAGATCTTTCGTTGTGGAGATCATATAGATGAACACATACACACACACACACACACACACACACACACACACACATGAATACACAACACCTCTGTCTCACCTCCTCACCTTGGCATGAGCATGTGTGTGCCTCTGAATGTGTGTGTGTGTGTGTGTGTGCATATGCTGAACTTATCATTGTGGCGATGAGATTTGAGGATGTGTGTATGTGTTAAGCCTCAGGGCGATTATTCTGTCAGGAGTGTTTCTCTGCTGCAGCCCATCCTGCCAGGAAGCAACTCTAAATCCACACTGATCGGTCCAAAGTCAAGATTTCACCATTCAACATATTCCCATCTCTTACTGCACAGATCCAAGCACAGACGGCGAGATCTTGCTTTACTCGTCCTCCACACGCACACATGTTAAGCCTCCTCTACATGCTGCTGCGGGATAAGACTGCATGCCTTGTCATGCCCGATCACTGTGATTCCACCAACCCTGCCCAGCACAAAACTGACACTGCCAACCATCAGTGGTGTGTGTGTTTAAGTTTGTTTGTGTGTGAGAGTGTAATTTACAGTATGTCTGTGGAAGAAAAAAGTAGTCTGGCAGTGTTTAGGTCCACGTACCGCCAAGCACAATTTTGAGTTAAATATAATGGGCTACTAAAAAGCTACTAAAACGGGTCTCTCAGTAATGCCAAATCCAGCCAAAGGATACTGAGAGTCACTTTCTCCAACTCAATCCCAGTAACATGTAATATAACTACATTTATAATAAATACTTTCAATTTAAAACACCTGGGTGTTAAATTCGGATCATGAAATGTCTTTGATTTCAGTAAAGAGTAACCCAACTGATTGTTATGTCTCATTATGCAATATTACTTTAAATAATATATTAAAATATTATATTATATTTCACATGTATTCTCTCGGGTCGCCGTGATTTTTCCAAGTAAGACATGATCCTGGATCAACATTACTGTCCAAAAATATAGACTTATCCCAATCCCTAAACCTTACCCTATACCCAGAATTTATGCTTAAGATCAGAGGGAAATGATACCTGATTAACAAGGGTGTAGAAGCACTAAATGCACCCTGACCATAAGCCTAAAACTGACATTTGAAATTGTAATACACAATCTTTTTAAGCATTCTTTCACAGATAGGAGAGACTCTGCCTCTCTAAGACATTCCTTTTATAGCCAATCATGTTACAGACCTGATGTAAATTACCCTAATTAATTGCTAGAATTCTCTCAGCTGAATCTTTTCAAAATATTTTACTTTTCAGCCCATTGTGACAACTATTTTGAGACCTGTAGCAGGCAACAAATTTGAAACGAGCTCATTTTGTGCATAAATGTGTAAAATGTCTCAGTTTAAACATTTGTTATGGTATCTGTGTTCTATTGTAAATACAATATTGCATCACCTGATTTTATTTTATTTCTGAATAAAAATTCAGGAAAATCAGATTGTAGAAAACAACTATTTTAGATTGTAATATTTCACAAAATCTACTTTGGTTTATCAATAAATTCAGCCTCGATGACTATTATACATACTGTACACTATATGTATAAAGTATGAATTTGTAAATGTATATTGGGGGAATGCATGTAAAAACTTATAAAAAGACGGAATAGGAAGGAATATACTTAGGAAGGAATATAATTATTCCTTAGCCTTGGAAGAAACCAGGCTTAGTTGGAGCCGGTTCTCCTCTGGCCGGACACCCAGCACCTAATTTCCAGTTCAATTGTAAGTGTATGTCAGATTGTGCAAATGACTTATAGTGTGTGTGCATTTGGTTCCAGTGATCTGTCTACAGGACTCATCTAGGTGTTCTTGTCTTCAATGAAGTGCCGATGCACCATCGAATCTGGATACGGACTGAGAAAAAGAATAAGAAAGAGACAGACTAATATTAGTGTAGATGCCATTCTTTTTATAATGTAACGAGTACATCATGTGTTAAGGGGAGTGTTCCTGGTTCTGGCTGATCTAATTAATACAACTTAACAACCCTTTAACGGATTTGATTAATAAATGTGTATTAGTGTGTTAAGCGTAAGCCAGAGTAAAGAGATGTCGCGAACAGTACTAGGTAAATTGTTGCAGAGTTTGGGTGCTAAAAGATCTGCCACCCGCAGTAGATTTTGATGTTCTAGGTATTATCACATGGCCAGAGTTTTGCTAACACAGCGGACGTGGAGGACTACTGTATAATGTGATAAGAGCTCACTCAAGTACAGAGGAGCTAAGCCATTCAGGGCTTTATAAGTAATTAACCATCCATCCATCCATCTTCTTCTGCTTATCCGGGACCGGGTCGCGGGGGCAGCAGTCTAAGCAGGGATGCCCAGGCTTCCCTCTCCCCAGACACTTCCTCCAGCTCTTCAGGGGAAACACTGAGGTGTTCCCAGGCCAGCTGAGAGACATAGTCCCTCCAGAGTGTTCTAGGTCATCCCCTGGAACAGATGCCCGAGCCACATCAGCTGGCCTCTCTCGATGTGAAGGAGCAGCGGATCTACTCTGAGCTCCTCCCGAGTGACCAAACTCCTCACCCTATCTCTAAGGGAGTGCCCAGACACCCTGAGGAGGATCTCGTTCTTTCGGTCATAACCCAAAGCTCATGACCATAGATGAGAGTAGGAACGTAGATCGACCGGTAAATTGAGAGCTTCGCCTTTCAGCTCAGCTCCTTCTTCACCACGACAGACCAGTACATCAACCGCATTGCTGCAGAAGCTGCACCAATCTTACTACTTAATACTTACACCCCTCCACCTGAGGCAGGACTATAATATATTTTTACATCAACTATGTATTCTGTTAGTTTTTCAATTTGGTGTGTTTCACCTGGCTGAGAAGAAATATAGAGCTGAGTATTATCAGCATAACAGTGAAAGCTAACACCATGTTTCCTGATAATATCTCCCAAGGGTAACAAGCAAAGCATAAAAACTCATGGCCCTAGTACTGAGCCTTGAGGTACTCCATATTGCACTTGTGATCGATATGATACTGTACATCCTCATTCACTGCACTGATAAGTATGGTTTGAACCATGCTAAGGCACTTCCACTAATGCCAACAGAGTTTTTTATTCTATTCAAGAGAATGTTGTGGTCAATAGTGTTGGACACAGCACTAAGATCCAATAGCATTAATAATGAGATACAACCACGATCAGATTATAGAAGCAGGTCATTTGTAACTCTAGTTAGAGCAGTCTAAGTATTATAATATGGTGTAAATCATGACTGTAAAACCTCACAGATACCATTTTTCTCCAAGAAGGAATGAGGATACTACCGTTTGATTTAAGATTTGAGATTGGTCTTTAATTAACTAAATGTTAGGGGTCAAGTTGCATTTTTTTTAACGAGAGGCTTAATAACAGCCAGTTTGAAGGCTTTGGGGACATATCCTAATGACAATGTGTTAAAGTATGTACACTTATGCTTTATTGGATTAAGTTCAACCATAGAATATGTTATATACATATATATATATATATATAATGCTACTTGAAAGATAGCGTGATTATGTCACGTGAAATACATGATTACGTTTGTGTGTTATACGGAAGTGTTCAGAATAAGTAGCGCATGTTGAAGAGCGCACGTTGCGAGTATGTAAAAAGAATGAAAAATAAACTTGCCAATAAAAGGTGATTCGCTTTGTCTTTATCACTGGTATTACGCGAGCGACGCACTCAAGCTCAACAGGTTATGGGCCCAGGAGTCAAGACAAATGATCGTCACTGAGTGAGTAAACACGACAGATTACGCGTCAGTGTGTGAAAGAAGAAGAAAGTAAAGTTAAAAATGGCGAGAGCATCAGGATTTCTAGCACCACCATTTTTGTTTGACGGATCGGAAGACAAATATGATCTCTGGGAAACAAAGTTACTTGGATATTTACACAGTTTAAACTAAAAGACACTATACTGCAAGAACCTGACACAGACAAAATCGACGAAGATAGACTAAAAATGCGGATTGTTATGCTGAACTGATAAGACTGATAGGTGATAAAAGCCTATCATTGATAAGACATGAAGCAGCTGATGATGGAAGAGAAGCCCTGAGAATATTGAAAAAACATTTTTCGGGAAGAAGTAAACAGCAGATAATTAATATGTACACAACATTAACCCAGCTACACATGGTGGAGAACGAGAGTGTAACTGAAGTGTGCTCTGATACGAGCAGAAAACAACATCACATCTGTAAGAGCTGCAGGAGAAGCAATGTGTTACAAAGACGAGGACGTGAAGTGTGCGAGTTCATGTGCAAAGGGTCAGGGTCAGACAAACACAATCAGGACTGACAAACAGCGTCATAAGAGGCAGATGCAGAAGAGTAAACGATAATCAGAGCAATGGGTCAAATACCAGAGTAAACAGAGTCTGTAGGGCGAGGCAAAGACAGTAATCCAGGAACGGGTAGAAGTCAGCAACAGGTAATCCAAATAGCGAGATACACGGAGATAGAAACAAGGAAAAACACACTGGGTGGACGGTAAACACAGACACCTTAACAGTAACAGCGGAGAAGCCCACCAGGGCGGAGTAGGCGGCTGAGACGCCCACCGGGGTGGTTCAGGTGGTGAAGACGCCCATCTGACTGAAGCCGACAGTGAGGCAGATAGCGTTCGGCCAGTGCCCTCTTGGGGCCACCAGACTGACTTTTGGCCCTCGAGAACCAACCAGACTGAGAATGCGCCCTCTGAAACCCAACAGTCAGTGATTTCGCCCTCCTAGACCAACCAAGTCCTGTGCATATGCGTCAATGTGACGTCCGTCCTGAAACATTGAACGCAGTGATGTCTCTGACACGAAGTCTAAATCCTGCCGGCGAGGCGATGCGTCTCCCAGGCTTGAGCCCTGAAAAAACCCACCAGGGCGGAGTAGGCGGCGGAGACGCCCACCGGGGTGGTTCAGGTGGTGGAGACGCCCATCTGGCAGAGGCCAACAGCGAGGCCATCCTCCAGGAAGGAGCGGATGGTGGCAGAGCCCCCCTGGTTCGGCCAGATAGCGTTCGGCCAGTGCCCTCTTGGGGCCAACCAGACTGACTTTTGGCCCTGGAGAACCAATCAGACTGAGAATGTGCCCTCTGAAACCCAACAGTCAGTGATTTCGCCCTCCTAGACCAACCAAGTCCTGTGCATATGCGTCAATGTGACCTCTGTCCTTAAACATTGAACGCAGTGATGTCTCTGACACGAAGTCTAAATCCTGCCGGCGAGGCGATGCGTCTCCCAGGCTTGAGCCCTGAAAAAACCCACTACTGAACTCTGTACGATGAATCATTCTGTTACAAAGACGAGGACGTGAAGTGTGCGAGTTCATGTGCAAAGGGTTTATTCCAGCTCAGGGTCAGACAAACACAATCAGAACCGACAAACAGCGTCATAAGAGGCAGATGCAGAAGAGTAAACAATAATCAGAGCAATGGGTCAAATACCGGAGTAAACAGAGTCCGAGGCAAAGACAGTAATCCAGGAACGGGTAGAGGTCAGCAACAGGTAATCTAAATAGCGAGTTACATGGAGATAGAAACACGGAAAAACACACTGGGTTGACGGTAAACACAGACACCTTAACTGTAACAATGATCTGTGACTAGACAAACAAGCAGATGGGTCTATACAATTAAGAAAGACACTGATGGATCTGAAAAGTACAAGGCAAGATTCGTTGCAAAAGGTTACAGCCAAAAACCAGGGACTGATTATGATGAGACATTCTCTCCTACAGCAGACATGACAAGTGTGAGATCGGTTATGCAAAAATCAGCACAAGAAAACCTGATCTTGCATCAGATGGACGTTGAGACTGCTTATTTGCATGCACCAATCAATCATGGGGTTTATGTGGAACAACCAGAAGGCTATGAACAAGAATCCGAAACAGGTGAAAAATCTCTTTATGGTTTATGGTCTTAAACAATCCGGTAGAAACTGGAATGCTGTATTACATGAATTTCTGACAGAGAATGGATTTATACAGAATCCAGCCGATAATTGTGTCTATACAAAAGAAAAGCCCAACGAGAAGGTAATCTTAATTGTATGGGTTGATGACCTAATTATAGCAACAAACAGTGAAAATGTTCTAGAGATTCTAAAAGGGATGCTCACTGAGTTGTTCAAAATGAAAGACATGGGAAGGTTAAAACATTTTCTTGGTATAGTTTTTGTGCAAACAGAAGGTCTAGTCAAAAAATATAGCGTGATTATGTCACGTGAAATACGTGATTACGTTTGTGTGTTATACGGAAGTGTTCAGAAAAAGTAGCGCATGTTGAAGAGCACACGTTGTACTGAGAGTATGTACAAAGAATGAAAAGTAAATTTGGTAAAGGCGATTCGCTTTGTCTTTATCACTGGTATTACGCGAGCGTCGCACTCAAGCTCAACACAATGATTAATTAATAATAGAAAATAGAGGATATATGACTTCCAGAAGCAGCTCTTTTAATAGTTTAGATGGAATAGGGTCTAACATACATGTTGTTGATTTAGATGATTTAACAAGTTTATGCAATTCTTCCTCTCCTATGATAGAGAATGAGTGGATTTTTTCCTCAGGGGATCTACAGTGCTGATACTGTAGCCGACAGCTGCACAGTTTCTATTTTACCTCTAATAGTATTAATCTTGGAAGTGAAAGTCATTACTGTGATCTTGTGGAAACCTGATGCTTTATTTTTTGTTAATTTAGTCACTGTTTTGAGTAGATACAGAGGGTCATGTTTGTTTTCTTCTAATAGAGACGAAAAGTAATCAGATCTAGCCTTTTTAATGATTTTCTGTAAGTTAGCATATTTTCCCACCAATCTAAATGATACACTTCTAGCTTTGTTTACGTCCAGCTATGCTCAATTTTCTGGGCTGCTCTCTTTAGGGTTTGAGTGTGCTCATTATACCACAGAGTCAAACTGTTCTCTTTTACCTTTTCCCCTCATGTACTGTTCAAAATCAGGTCATTTCCTGTATGGACAGGGTCAAGCTGACCCTAATTGGTTTCACTGTAATTTTACATTTAATTTTACATTATATAAAAATAAGCAATAGATTAATTGCGATAGAATCTCCATTTGTGATATGTTGCCAAAAACACCTTTATTCTATATGTACATATGTTTTTATGTGTTTTAAAGATTTAGAATTCAAATAAAATATTCAAGTCTACTTCATAAATATTTTTAAAAATATGGAAAAATATGGTTCATTACACTCAAACAATAAATGGAAATCAAGTGTCCCTTTATATCACCTAGTGGAAAACAAAAGTTTTAATAAATTTGTTGTCATTTTCTGTGTATTTCAGTTGCTTTTAAATGGATGCCTACGGGGGTCAAACTGACCCCATGGATATCACAAACGTAAAAAATAAAAAATTTCAGTTTGCATATTTCACAACACATCAGCATGTTGAAACTTTGCATGCATGTTCAAGACCCCAAATCAGGAAAAGGTCAAGAAAAAAACATAGGTTTATTAGTATTTCAAATAGATTGAGAAAATAAATGATTGAATTTTAGCATTTTTGGCTGACAAAGTATTAATTTGTATTGAAATGCCTGGTAAAATGCTACTTTTTTTGGCTTCATAGGATAGAAAAAACCTAAAATAACAAAATATAATGAAGATTTGTTATTACTTTGGTTCTGCAGAGTGGCCATAAAGAACATAAAAATAGGCGGGTGAAAATGACCCGCTAACAGAACGTAACAATTATTTATTTTTTTTGCACATTTCATAACAAATCAGAGAGTTGAAAATTTGCATGCATGACCCTAAATTAGGAAAAGTCACAAAATTTCAAAAAGGGTCATATTGACGCGGAACAGTGCATGAGGGTTAAGCACAAAGGAGCAACTGGATCTGGTTTTTTCTTTGTTCTCTGCAACTGTTTTTAGAAATGCGTCACTAAAATGAACTGAAATGTCACGAAAACATGACACACAGACATGAGAAATATATCTCTAGAAAGCTTGAAGTGTCTACTTTTAAATGCAAGCCTTATGCGACCACGTGCATGAGTCACTTTCGTTATCAATCATTGTTCAGAAACAGCTAAATAATATAATTAACATCATCTTTACCGTAACATTACACCTGTATCTGTCAAGTTTTTCCTCCTCTTCTTTTCTTTTTCCTTGGGGGGCCGTCTTAGGCAAGCATCAGCATCAGAGCATCAGACAGTGTTTGACATCATACTTACAAGTTCACACATCTTTTTAACATTATTTTTAGTGATCTCCGACTGGTGAAGTTGAACATCATTGGCATCGACGTGAATAACAATCTTACCAACACATTGGACTTTGGTGGCTGGTATCTCTATTTTCACGTTCCGTACAGTATCAATCAATCAAGGACTTTTTTTTATATAGAGCTTTTAACAATACAGATTGCAGCAAAGCACCGAACATGATCAAATAGAATATCAATAGAATCACCTTATTACTAGAGCAATTTATATAAAGTCTTATTTAGAGTCTTATAATAGAAACAGAGAGAGTGTTTTATGTAGGTGTGTACATGACATTTGTAAGAGTGGGTCTGAGTTCCACAGTACTAGCAACTTCCTCTCTTTCATAATTATTTTCTTGGAAAGCAATCTTCAGACATTTTCAGATAAGACACATACAAAACACCTCAAATTACCTGTTTATTTTCAATATTTCATAATCCTCATGTTGTTTTCATCTTATAAGATCATGTTTCTTTCTGTGTATGACACTTTTTCCTTTCACATAATGACATAAATATGTTAAATGACACAAATATCCTGTATGCATTGAAATGCATTTCATTTAAACATTTCTTTGCTGCTGACCTTTAATGATCCAGTTCAACCATAAAAAATATGATGCATAATAGCCTTTCCCGTCATAGCTCAAAAAATATATTTTCAATGTTATTTTGGACCCCATTGACTTTGATTGGATGGGCAAACATCATTAATTCATTTATTTATTCTACATAAGAACAGAGGCTACACAAGTTAAAGTAAATGATGACAGAACCACCTGAACTGTACCTTTAAAAATAAATAGGTCATGTTTTAGGTATACTGTATATCGAAGGGAAAACTTTCCCTTTCCCTATAACGAGAGTGAGTGAGAGAGAAAAACGGAGGGATGAACTTTCTTCCCTGGGCCCAGCTGTACTATGACATCCCACATCGCAGAATTCCTTATTTTAAGAGACTCCAACTTCTTTTCCTGTTTTGGTTTGATGTTTCTGCCCAGTATATCACCTAGTCCACCTCCCAACATTAAAACGTTTTATGGCTTTGAAAAAGACTTTAAAGCAATCACCCGTAAATCTCTATAAGTAATAAAGAGCTAGAATTAAAGTTCTGTCTGCTTTGCTTGTTGTCTTTTCTTGTCAGTCGTTTAAACATCTTTCAGGTGGGTTTGGGGGGGTTTTCATAACCTGAAAGGAAATGATCAGTGCACAATGGGAGCTTGAATACAGAATCTGATGAGAATGCCTGCTTACCAAGGCTGGATAATATGGTTTAGATACAGAGAAATGCAAGAACAAACCCAAACAAAAAAGTTCCTCTTCCCGTTTACCTGGAAAAGTGCACTGGCACGTGGCCTGACCGCATTCCTGCAGGGTCCAATCATGAATCTCCCTGAGGAATCTGAGCGGTTGAACCCTCTGAGATGACCTGCAGCCAACTCCTTGTAGACCCTCGTAAAGACAGGCCTGGGTGGTCAGGTCTCTCTCATCTCTCCTCCCTTTGTCTCTGCCCCCCTCTCACCTCTATACATCACCTACAGGGGAGTGCAACATTAGACCTAAATCCATCAGCCAGTTCGGGGCCAGTTTGGACCAGCTAAGGCCCTTTGGGGGCCAAACCTTACCTAAAAGAAACCAGCACATGCAAATAAACTAACAAAGGAAACATAGTTAGACCAAGGGTTTAGGGTTTGGCTAGTTTAGTATGCTCCATTTCAGCCCGATCTCACTGCAATTTGTACATATTTTACCTAAATTTTACCCATATTTGTCCTAATGACCTTCACCGCCCCTAAACCTACCCGTCACTGTGGTTTTAGACAAAAAAGGTGATACGAATTTGTACGAATAAGCCACCTCTTATAATGTTATAATGTTAGTACACTGGATAATACAGCAAAAAACTGTATTATATTAAAAGTTCACTGTAGAGTATTTTGACAGAGAGATGGACTGAATTTGATTACCCGCATCTAATGCAGCATTCATTTTGAAGGTCTGTCTCATATTCACAATAAAACATTAGTTTGAATGCAATATATTTGTTGTAATGGCAGAACAATTTAACTAAATTCGCCATGCTATTATTAAATGCCACTATTATTTATATTTGCCATAATAAAAGTTTTTAGGCAATTCAGTCAAAAGCACAAAAGCAGCGCTTTTTAGTTTTATGATATCACTTAATTATCACACTCTCATCAATTCAAGTAAAATTAATAAAGCAAAGGATTCAATTTCAACCAGTGGGTCCTACATTCCTCTCAGAATAGTTAAATAGTTAGAATAGCTAATCCCACTCTCTCTCTCTCTCTCTCCTGAGAAAATGAGCCCCATCTGACGAAGGGACTTATGAACTACTGTGTGTCAAAAACTGTCACCAGCCCCATTAAAAATAGACTCCTGATTTCCAGAGAAAGAGATCCATAGGTAGATACCCTACAGAGAATCTGCCTGTATTCATGGAAAACAGTCCAGAACTTCTAACTGAAAAACCACTCAGGCTTTTTGTCAGCTTGTGATGTTGAGCACACAGATGATGAAATGCACTTCCTTTTCGGCCACACTACCTCTTTTCTGCCTCACTACCTCTTTTTGAGCTCTCAGTAGTGACAGGGAGGCTTCAATCTAAAATGCTGACTGTGCTGAATGAATGCCATCAATGCGAGAGCAGTAGGTAAGATCAAGGGCAACTGATACAAACATCCAATTTCTTTAAACAAGCATTTTTGTTCATATAGCAGTATTTAAAAGTGTGCAACACACTGCTTTTGAAATTTATTACAAAAAACAATGCAATCAATCATGAAAAAGTGCATCTACATACATTTTTGCAACCCCATAATTATGTACTGAATGTTTTGCACATTTGTTTCAAATTGAAATGTCCAAAGAGTGGCGCTAAAACACACGCTTATTATGTGACTGTAGCACGTGTTTATTATGTTGCAGTGTTTTTATAATGCTGCTTGAGGTACATTTTGCAGACATTCAGAATTCAAATATCCAGTGAGTGTCGCTAAAGATTAATGCTCTATCATTTCGGAAATATCCCCTACACCAAACCTAAACCTACCCGATAGTGTTAACAAATGCAAAAGTAATAGAATAACGTTTTCGCTGATGCAGCCATGCTATTTGAACTTCTTTATGCGGATTTGAGCTGTTCTGAACCAAAGTTTCACGGGGTTCGAACTAGAGCTTTTCATCGCCGAAGTGCAACGTTGTATCACCATGGGCGTAAATTTAATTTAAAGGTACTGTATGTAAGAAATTAATTGTAATAATCATAAAATGTCTGTTATGTTCAACAGGCAATAAGAAATGATGTTAATATCAAGTACTCATATTGCAGACAGCAGTAGTACAGCCTGGATATTCTCGTTTAAAAAGCGCAGTTGCAGCCCTCAACTGATGTTTATGTTGTCATGTTTTGTTTTGGTCTGAAGCGCCACCTTCCATCTATCTCCCAATCACGGAGTCAGTAGTGTTTCACCATCCAGGTTGCCTGCTTGGCAGAAAATACAGTGCATTTCATTCAATTCATTGTCATGTGCGTTCATTCCTGTTGGTGTCGTCAATCATGGCAACCTGAGTGTGCGCCAAGTCTGAAAAAGAGGGGCCTTGTGAAAAACCCCTCTCCAGTATTTTGAATTTGGACTGCAATACCTTGTTCAACCACTCGTTGTCAATTCTACATACGGTTCCTTTAACAGTAGGGAGGGACAATAAACATAAAATTTCTCATTAGCAAATTTCTCATTTTTTATGAAAGGCACACAAATAACTCAAATTCTACTTACAACGAAATGTCAACAGCTGACCGTCTACATTACTATGATTGAAAAGCGGTGGTATTTGTGTAGAAACAACATTTCGGTCATGAGTTACTGATCCATGAAATTCGAATCTGCATTGAATCTGCAAATCGGTTGCCAATTTTACTGAACTTGGAGAGTTAGTAAACTAAACGTTTAGCCTATCCACCGCGAGCTCTGCACAAAATAGATGCTGTGGAAATAATTTTTTTCAACTGAATGAAAGCTGTGCACCTTTTTGTGTCCAAAAGGAGTCTTAATTTGATAAATGTAGTGCGTAAATTTCACTAAAGTCACTTAATTGTCAAACATATGAAAAAAAAAAACATCTAGAGCTTCGATCATAAAATGATAACAATTTATACTTAAGCAAAAGTATACTTACTGTAAGCAAAAAGTTACAGTAAAGTCTGTATTTTAATGTTACAGAATAATTTATTTTAATAAATGTTTTATTCATCAAAGAAACCTGAAAAAATGGCTTCCACAAAAATGTTAAGCAGCAAAAACTGATGAAAACTAATAATAACATTACCTTTTATTAAAAACTGACCACTACTAATTAACAATAACTAAGTAAACAGCATAACAGATTGATTTCTGAAGGATCAAGCGACATAAAAGACTGGAGTAACCTAATGATGCTGACCTTTTGGATTTAACATTACAAGTATATCTCAAATGTATTAAAATAGAAAACATATATTATAAATTGCAACAATATTACACAATATTATATTTTAAGGTTACTTAACAAATTTAGCCATACATGTCAGAGTACCCTGAAACTAAAAATCAATCAAGATCTTTCTATAAAGTACTGTTTCCAGTAGCTGTTGCCCTCTCTTTCCCTATCACCTCTTCCCGAACCAAGCATCATGTTACGCCACCCAGAGCCTCGGTCCAGCCCAAACAGACGCCCATGAATCCACCCAACACAGAGAGACAAAGAAAAAAACACAGACACTCAGACAACCACAAAGAAACAAACAGAGCTGGGGGCAGACGGCTCGTGACCCGTAGACATGAACACACTGACTCTGTGTTTTTCGCATGCTGGTGGGTGTGTGTACAGTACTCCCCAATTCCACATAGTTTCCCGTTCTCACAGGAAGGGACTGTGGGAATCACGCTGTCACTTCCTGTGTCCGTGGGCCTCAACCAATCACCATCAGATAAGGAGCCGCTCCCAGCCAATCACAAGCATACATGACAGGACGCCAACTGCGATAAGTGTTACGCAGCCCAGAGAGAAATGTCTTGATCTCAAATTCCCTTGTTTCCCACCAAAAATAGTTGTTTGGAGACAAGGTAGTTTTTGTTTCGGCATAATTAGAGTCTCTTTCATCTGGTCGTCTGTTCCTCTCGACCTGCGACCCCCAGGGTCGACGCGCAGGATATCCCACTCTTCAGTGCCCCATAATGTGGCATTTAGAGAGGATGAAGAGGGGCATTCAGGCCTGAATGGACAGGAGAGAGAGCCCTATCGCTCCATCATTCCCTCGACAGGCTCAACACCCCCGGTTCAGGCCGCAGAGTCAGATCAAAGCCCCCAGAGCTCAAAGCGGCCCAGTGACACGTTGCTCTCTCATGCAGTGGGACGCATTAACTGAGCTCAGACTGTCCCGCTCATGCACCCAGGATGCTGGATTGAGCGGCGTATGTGCACGTGCAAACACACACACATTGTTTACGCCGACACACATACTCAGTAAACCCTCGTTTTGGTGATGTAATGTCATAGAAACTAACGTAATGAGTCACACACATTTTGGGACTACGTTTAACGCCCGTTCCCACCAAGAACGATATTTATAAAGATTACTGTAACACTACGACTTTTTCCTCAATAAATTCTTCATTTCCTGTTTATTAATAGTTGGTAAGGCAGTTGTTAAGTTTAGGTACTACATTAGGATTTGGAATGTAGAATAAGCTCATGTAAAATAAGGCATTAATGTGTTCTTAACTAGCAGTAATAAATGGCTAATATTCTAGTAATAAGCAACTAAAATGGTGTAACCGTAAAATAAAGTGTTACCAAGATTGCACTAACATCGTACACACCAACGGATGGGATGGTCCTGTTTATTATCTGTCGTCTGTCGGTTTAGACTCTTGTGCGAGGCAGTGGAATCTTATTGCCCATCAACGTTTTTATCATTTGTTAGCTAGAAAACCAAACGTTTTGATAGTGTTTCCAAGAATAATGTTTCTCTTTGTTGTTATGTTTGTGTTGTGGACTGGATACACTGCCCTCCAATAGTCTGGAAACACCCTAGAAACGTGAGTTTTGGAAAATTACGGCATGAATCCTTTTTAATTTGTGATAAAACACAAACAAGGAAAAATATTTTGCTACATAGCAGTTTATACATAGAAAATACTTCAGTTCTGGATTCATCATAATATCCAGCATTAGCAGCTATGCTGGCTCTGCATAATCTGGGCATCCAAGCTGTCAGTTTATTCAAACATTGACTTGATGTATTACTCCAAGAGAGTTGGAGTAACCAACTCGGTCCAGTTCCTCCCACTGTAGCTCAACTTTGGCATTTAAATATTAACATTATTATGTAATCAAAATAAAAATCATTATTGCTGGTCTTCAATGATAATGTCAAGTTACTATAATGTACAGTATTTGCAAAATATACGTTTTTGTTTACACAGTATGTTTGTATGTCTACCGTGTACATTAATTTTGAATATATAAAGACATATACAGTATATATTTTGAAAATATTTACATATATACAGAATATTATATAGAAATATATTTAATACATGTAACACATTTTTCTTAAATATATGCATGCATGTTTGTATTCAAATATACAGCACATATATTATGTAAACAAAACTTTTATTTTGTATTTATTTAAAAAAGTGCACTCAAAATGGATGTTGTTGGTTTTTAACTGCTTACATTATAAAAACATTGCCTCTTTTTTTCCCAAACTTACACACAAATCCAAGAATATCACACGCAAAATGCATCTCTTGTATTCAAATCAGCAACACCTTTCCATAATATTAATTCCTTTTAGGCTTTTGTGTGCTACAGAGAATGGTGTGTGGTGTTATATAAAGTTATATAATGAGCTTTAATTTAAGGGTATACTGATCACAATGGGAGGGAAGGTTAAAGAATTACAGCTCTTTAATATGTACCTTCCCCCTTTTTTTTCAGGACACTACAGTATAAGTAATTGGACAGTTGACTTTAAAAGCTAGTTCATGGAGGACAGTGGTGGTGGATGATCAGTGGATCCTCTCCATGGTAAAGAAAAACTCTTTCACAAAATTCAGCCAAGAGAAATACACTCTCCAAGAGGTAGATGTGTCACTGTTCAAGCCTACAATCAAGAGAATACTTCACGAGAGCCAATACAGAGGGTTCACCACAAGGTGCAAATCCTGACCACTTCTGGAAAACACTCTTTGGATGGTTAAAAATTTAAATAAACCTGGTCCAGAATGACAGGAAGAGAAAAAAAAAAAAACGTGGAGAAGGCTTGGTACAGCTCATGATGAAAGCACACAACGTCGCCTGCGAAACATGTTGGAGTAGTTTGAGGGCATTATTGTGCAGGGTTACTGCTGTTTAGCAATGATGAGACGGAAGACAGCAATCCAGGAGTTTTCAAAGGTAAAAAAAAAAGTGGAATATTCTTCAGTGGCCTAATCAGTCTCTGGATGAACTGATCAACTGAAGTCAGCTGCAGGAAAGCATCACAGAGGAGGTGATGTCCATGAGTTGTCCAGAGAATTCACCTGCAAAGAATTCGCAACAAAAGATGAAGGAGAAATTACATTTTATTTATGATTATATTTATTTGTCCAATTATATTTTAGTGTGTATAAAGAAAAAATGTTGTGGTAACACTTTAGACATTCTACTAACAGTAAGTAACTTTGTAACTACGTCAACTAGCAGTCATTAGTAGACTGTCTGCTTAATATCTTCTAACACTTTATTTTGATGGGTCCACAACATACTACATACTGACTACATATCAGAAACTTTACAATTACATATGAACATATTCTACTAACCCTAAACCAACCCTAACAGTCTACTCTGAGTTAGTAGACATGTAGTTGTGAATTAATGAGAATTAGTTGACATGTAGTCACTTATAGTTAGTAGAATGTCTAAAGTGGACTATGAAAATAAAGTTTACAGTAAAAGTTTACAGTAAAGTAAACAATTTTGTATTTTCTTTTTTGTTTATGTATTTGTTCAAAGCTTCTAGTCTGCACTTCAATTTCATCTGGATTGTTGCATTATAATTTTATTCTGGTTGCATGAAAATTAAGAAAATGTTGTGTCCAAATTAAATGGACCAGACTGTATACAGTTTACAACCAACAGTGTTTCTCAACCGGGGGGTTCTCCAAATGACCAAAAGTATTTGTATTAATACATTTGTTAAATTAATAATTATGTAAGGATTTAATCAAATTGTGATAGCATCAATAAAAATGCTAAAAGTCTTATATAATATCATAATGCAAATAATAAAATAAATATATGCAAACCCTTTCTATCCTCTAAATCTAATAATGTTTTTTTACAGAGCATGCTGTTATAGAGAAAAAACTATCCATAGTTTCACTGCAAAAATAGCTTTTCTTACATCACTTTACATAGATATATTATTTTAATTGTTTTAAGCACTTAATCTTTTTTATTTCCCCTAGAAAAAAGGCTAAATATCTTATGTAATTTTGCTTATCTAGTAAAAGTATCTTGATTGAAGATTTTTGTAAGATATTTTGATTAGAAACAAAAAAATATTATAAGCCTTTTTTTTTAATAGTTTTTCCAGAGTTTGGCATCACATGACTTCAATAAATGCTATTCATTAAACTTTGTTTTCATCTGAGAACCCAGATTTTTATTTTTTTAATATTTTTAATTTTTTTACAAATTATAATGTCACCAGTTCTACAAAAATAGCATGCAGCAAAGACACGTTTTCAACATGATAAACTAAGCATGATTTCTGAAGGATCATGTGACTCTGAAGACAACTCAGTTGATGAAAATTCAGCTTTACATCCCAAGAATAAATTAGATTTTTAAAATATGTTAAAGTAGAAAACATCTTTAAACAAACAAAAAAACTCAAACAAATTCAAAATAAAAACATTTGCAGTAGCATTATTTTAGTAGTAAAGTAGTAGTAAACCATTTCATACCTGATTTGCTACAGGTGGCTTTTCTCATACATTCTCATTTTGATTAATTATGACAGATCATTCATTACAGCAGATACCAACAGCCTGGGCTGGTTCATCATACCATCTTTTGACAGGGCAGAGACAAAATGGCTCCCAAGTGTGGCGTTATGATGACCACAGTGGCCTGCAGGAGCTATTTTAGAAAGAGAGAGAGAGAGAGAAAAACCAAGAGCAACAAAAACACTAAAAGAAAAAAAAGAAGAGTTCAATATGTTCGATATGTGAGACAGGAGAGCTTTGGTGTTTCAGGTTCAGAAGCTTGCTGAGTCGCTCTCTGTGATCAATAGATGGATTAATTGCTGTTGGAGCGGGGCGCTGGGGCGGCCCTCAGGCAGGGGGTGGGCTCAGGGCTGGAATGAGGTAGAGGGGTGCTGACAAGCAGGGGAAAGAGGGGGATTTAAGGAGCCCTGGCAGCCCCCACCCAGGGTCACCTGGCAATGTGCAGGCCAGCCTTCAGATTAGGATCTGAAAGAGGGAGATAACGAGTTTATTGCCCCCTGGACGGGGTACTGGAGCCAGAGAGGAGAGCAGGCGTGTGTGTGTGTGTGTGTGTGTGTGTGTGAGAGAGAGAGAGAGAGAGAGAGAGAGTGGGCGTGTGTGTTTGTTTTAACCTGAGGAGACTGATGCAGGACTTTTTTTTTAAATAAATAAAAGGCACAGTAAAGCTGTAAAAGCCTTGCATGGTTAGAATACCAGCCACTGGTAGATGTCTTTCAATATCATTTCAAAGCTCAAAACACACACCCTACCTGTCCTGACCTACCTGAAGAAATAACTGCCAGCCATTCACACACAATATATATATATATATATATATATATATATATATATATTTAATTACATTTAATTAAATTCAATTTAATAGAATGTCATTAAATTGAATTGATTTATTAAATCAATTAAAAAAATTATTACAACTGTATATATATTACATAATAAACAAAAATATATGGAAAGAAAAATGCGTTCATAATTGTATTCATTTATTATTTATTAATTAACCTATTGTAACAATGTCTAACCATGTACAATGTAATAACTCCTCAAGTATTTATTATGTAATAACACAACAACATAATATTTACACAAATATAAATGAAATATCAACTAATTATCAAACTTTGCAGTTTGTCATTAACAAAATTGTATTTACAATGTAATTCAATTTAACATAATCAATTTAATTTAACATTTTTTGCAACATTGAATATTTTAAATTGTAAATATTACATAACAACCACTACCAACACAAATTGAATATCTTGAAAGAGTAATACATTCGCAACTGTATTTATTTAAATGTAACTTATTTACTGTAGCTATATTTAATTACATTTTCATTGTATTGTCAACACAACTACAACCATAATAATTCCATATCCATTAACTATTTATTAAACTGCAGTTTAATAAGTGCATTATTATGTAGCATTTATATTCATAATGATAATGTGTTAAACATGTCACCTTCAAACATCAGAATCTGAGCGTAATGATCAAACTCTAGCAGTAGGCCTATAACGTCACAAGAAAAATTACCATTTTTGTGTGAAAATAGCCATCATCATAATTTTTGTAAAGCATGAAAAATCTTTTTAAGATATGAAAACTAATTTCATAGGTAAACAGATTTTTGGCCGTACATATCAATCACACAATTTACACTCAGACAGGATACATTAGAACCCACAACCCTAAATAAAAGTGATAGGCAGGTGTGTCTGTGCTGCACCATAAAGACGAACGAGTCAACAATGAGCTGTTGTTAAAACCGCCACACTTTCCTCCAGAGCAAACAAACAGACAGCACTGAGCAAACTCATCAGCATTAAAAAGCCGACAGATACTGAGACAATGACTCGCGCTAACATTTACTCACACATTCAGATGTAAAAACACTCACACACACAGAGTGAGAGAGACGGACTCTCAGAACTGCAAACATAATCTCAGTCCCGTGCACGCGTGTGTGTGTGTGTGTGTGTAGGGCCCGAGCAGGCCTCTGGCAGAAGGCTCCGCAGGCGGCACGTGAGCGCCTCTCTCTCAGCTGTGTTTACACAGTGGCAGAAAAGACGAGGAGAGTGAGGGATGACGAAAAGAAAGGGTGTAAGAGAAAAGAGCAGCAGCCCTCCAAAGAGAGAGAGAGGAGGAGGGAGGGGGAGGAGGGGGCCCCTAACAATGACCCCGGCCCTGCAGGTGCAGTCCTGTGGACACAAGGCCGGGAGTGTGTCTCATTCTAGTCCCCTTTTAATGTGATAATAGAAGTGATACTGTTGTCTTAGTTCTCTCTCTGTCTCTGTGCGTCTCGCTCAGACCCCACCCCTCCTTCACCAATCTAGCTCATTTACATCAGGCCTCGCAGCAGCAGTGTCTCCGTGTGTGTGTGTGTGTGAGTGAGTGTGTGTGATGTGTGTGTGTGTGTGTGTGTGTGTGTGTGTGTGGTATGTGACACCCCAAGGTGATGTGTTTTTTTCCATGCTGTTTTATCACAATGAAAAAGAAAGCTAATTAAACTATTTACCACTATTAAATTTGATGAGGACAAATTGAAAATTAAAATAAAATAAATAAAAAAATATAAATATATTAAAATTAAATATAATAAAAATAAATTCATTAATTACATATATAATTTATTCATAAATATAATTGTTAGCTATATAACAAATATATATAACATGCATTATTATTTAGAAATTATTTTATATAAGTATAATATTACATTAATATTCACAAATGCTAATATATTATATTTTATAACACATTCACAGTTTATTTAAACAAATTAAATGGTTACTGTTGTGACATTATTACAGTAAACTGAAACTTGCAGTAAAACATTTCAGCAATTTTTTGTGTTAAATGTCCAAAAGCATAACACTGCCATGAACCGTATCACAACTATAGTTGATTTAAACAGATTTATAAGGGGTAAGATAATAAATCAACAAATACATAAATAATACTTGCACTTAAATGTGCCGTATTCAAAAATGTTGAAGAGTAAATCTACATGCCAGCATGTGCTGTCAGATGTTTATTTGTGATTTGTGTGGAAAGGTCACAAGTGAGAAAATGAATTTATGGGGTGTTGTGTGTGTGTGTGTGTGAGGGGCTTAATCTTTGTTCACACACATTTAGGAAAGACCCCAAGAGAGCGACCTCATCTCTCACAATGCAGCACCAATTCTCTTTATTGCTCAATTCCTGACCCTCTGAAAGATTTAACTGCTCTGTGTATGTGTGTGTGTGTGTGTGTGTGTGCACCCAGTCAAAACCTCCATTTATAAGGTATAAATTTCACAAACCAAAACCTTCCCATTTCTCTCAAGATCCACAAGAAAAACTAAAAATGGTACATTATGAATGATCATGTATGATGGATGTGTATGACATCACTGCTTATTTAAATAAAATCTTCATTTTTGCAGTGTACAATACACTCTTGGAAATAAAGGTACAAAAGCTGTCATTGGTCAAGGTGTAGCTTTTGAAAAGGTACCTTTATTTCTGAGTGTATACTACAGCATATTTGCAAAAACCCAAAACACAAGAGAATGCTGGGAAAGATGAGAAAGGATCACCTGGATGACCTTTTACATACATTTGCCAAAAGATCACACTGAATTACCGTATCCCATAATGCAATGTGGTCAACTTGACCTTTACAAACAATACTAGCTGTGACTTTTAATGTGTCCCTATACTGGATTTTTGAAAATACTCTTTCATGCAGTGTGTAACACAGCTCTACATGAACTTTGAAATTTGAAAGTACACCATGTATTAAGTTATTGTCTTTAAAGAATAGACTCAGAATCATTAAAATTAGTCGTTTTTAATATGAATCCCGAGTGGTTTCATTTTGACGTCAACATGAAACATTAGTATACTGCCCGCTCACTTGTTGGACTCTTCACATTGATCTGAATTAAAATGCAATTAAATTTTTTTGTCCCTAGGTGCTGCTTTTGTAGGTAAAAATAGCTGTCTCCTCGGTAACGCTGAACACAAAGCAGCACTGCGCTCACAAACATTGTTTTTACAGGCATTGAAGGAGTGATGAGATGAAAATGAGACCAATCCACCAATCACTGCAGATTAGCGTCACACAAAGAAAGGATACTGAAAAATGAATCCTGAACGAATCATTCGGGAGTCCTTGAGCTAGTAAGATAAATGCATATTATAAGACAATAAAAGTGTTTTTTAGACCTTGTATACATGTCAACCTGTTATTGGGGGACTCCCAAAACCAAAATATCAACCTTTTGGTACCCATAAGAGGGACATTTTAGACAAGACATATTCAATATTTGATAAAAAATGAAATGAAATAATTTCAAGTTCAAATCTACATAAGAATACAAAACCTGAAGATTTGTTCAGGATATGCAGTCAAATATAAGCATGCACAAAAGACCTGGAAGACCTACTGCATTTGTGCAGAGCATACCTAGCTATTTATTAATACATTTATTAAAATTTTTTAATACTGCCTGCACGCGCATTCAAAATATAAGTTCTTGTTTACATAATACATGTGTGAATAATATGCATATCTATTATGCATTTATAAATACAAACAAATGCACATATTTAAGAAAAATATGTTATGTTTATATGTTAAATATATTTATATATAATAGCAAATAAAAGAATATAAATATATACAAATAAATCAATATTGACTGTATGTGTGTGTATTTATATATAGATAATAATAATATATATATACACAGTATACACAAATAAATTATGTAAACAAAAACTTTTATGTTGGATTAATCACCATTACTTGCTTCCCAGCACTAATAAATAATATTATAACATTATTTTGTTATTATTATATCTTAATATCAGACATTTTAAGACATTTATACAAATGTGATATAAAAACAAGATTATATTCTTAGAAATATCTGAACACTACATGCTAAACTAAATTATAGTATCATAAAATTAGCACTGAACTGATTACAGTTATTTGCAGGCTACAGAAAGATTGCTAGATACGGTAAATGCTTATCAATACATAGTTCATAAAATAATAGATTTGTACAGTGTGGGATGAGTCACTAACCCTATATAGGCAAGTCAAGTCAAGTCACTTTTATTTCTAAAGCGCTTTTAACAATACAGATTGTAGCAAAACACTGAACATTATCAAATAGAAGAACACAGTGATGGTAATGTGTATTGACGAGATTATACTTTTATTTATTAAATGTAGAAACGGTCTTTGTAGTCAAGACAACTATAATCACTAGAAATCAGGTGTCCCCAACTAAACAAGCCAGAGGCGACAGCGGCAAGGAACCAAAACCCCATCCATGATAGAATGGGGAAAAAAACCTTGGGAGAACCAGGCTTAGTTGGGTCCAGTTCTCCTCTGACCGGACCCAGCACCTAATTTCCAGTTCAACTTTCCAGTCAGATTGTGTAAGGACTTATAGACAATAGCAATATAACTTACTGTAAGAGAAAAAATTGCCTTTTTCATGAAAACAAGCCTGCAGACATTGCATTAGCAGCCCAGATCTTCAGCATTTACAGTTTCTAAAGTGTTTAAATGCCACCGGATTGATAGAAGCAACAGCTCCCTGTCCTGTTTAGACAAGTGCTTCCTATCAGTGGCTTCAAATAAGAGACTGGCTCTTAACACACACTCCTGAAGCGCTGACACACACATGTACACATCTATTGTCACACACACTTATGACTGAGCCACAGTTACTGGCCTCAGCCTATGAATCAATCTAATAATGTTCAACACCAATCACAAAACCACTTCGGAATGCAAGCAAAGACAAAAACAAATATGTCAGGATTGTTGAGACCGCAGCCACAGGCCAACACACACACACACACCTCAAAGTGAGTACCCTGGGGGCAGCAATGGGAGGTAGCGCGTGTGCTAACAGAAAAACATGTGTAAAGCTTTAAATAAGACACAAAGTTAAGAGGCGAACTCCCACTCGCTGTCTTCACCTCCTCTCATCCTCACAACGCCCAGATTATAAAGGGAAGAAAAGGGCAAAGGCTGAGCATGAATGCAATCTCTCTTCTCCTCTCTCTCCCTCTTTTTCCCCGTCGCTCTGCACATATGAATGCTTAATTAAACGTGCAGCTTGTGCAAAGTATTATTCCAGTTGAGATGCTTATCTGCCATCTATGTAATAAGATCTTTGCAGGCTCATAGCTACATTTCAAGCAAATTTCCTCCCTATTCTTGTCCTCGTCCCTTCATTCTGTGGTCTGTGCCGTGGAGAAGGGGCAGCGTGCATGTGTTAATATCCTGGTCCGGCATGTTTTTCTTAATTAGCACTTGTACAAAAATGTGTACGGGAGGGGGGGGGGGGGGGGGGATGAAATTCATTTTATGGATTTCAAGTGAAACATCCTTGCATGTGTTTGTTCATGACATGAACGTATGGTGTAACTGTGGGAATGGGAGGAGAGAAAGATGCTCTCTCTCTCGTAAGGCTGATCTCAGTTTTAGGAGCGAGCTAATCTGTCTTGAACAGTGTAAAATATGAGGCTGTTTTTGAATGCATCTGCAATCTGCAATCCACAACATGATTCATCATTCACAGCTCAAGGTTCTCTGAGGGTGGCCTGACTGCTCGATGGGAACGCTAACGCTCTTCAGCACTTCTCTGCTCTTATCTCTACCGTTCTTTCTTTCTTTCTTTTGGTCCCCCTTTATGTTAGTTGAACCTTAACTACTGTGTACTTACATTAAAAGAATCATTTGTTACAATGCACGTATTGTATACATACATGTTTTTACACTGCACTTATATTTAGAAAAATACCTATATGTAATTACATCTTTAATGAATTTCTGTATTTCTGCATTTATAATTACACTATTGGCATAACCCACCCTTAAACCTACCCATACCACCAAACCTGTCCCTAGTGTTTTCAATAAAAAGTGTTTTTCTGTATTTCTCTTTCTGTAGAATAGTATGATAATGCTAGAAACGTATCAGGGTAAAATAAAAACATAGAGGTAAATATGCTGTTTGTTTGAGGTCTGTCTGTTTGTTGGATAAATTAGTTGACTGATTGTTTGTTTGTTTGATTTTTCTTTCTTTCTTTCTTTCTTTCTTTCTTTCTTTCTTTCTTTCTTTCTTTCATTTGTGCTTTTGTCTTTCTGTCCTAATATGTTATTTGTTTATTTGTTTGTCTGTTTATTCAATTAATTTAATTGTCTGTTTGTTTGGCAGTTTGCTTTTAGTTTTTTCTTTCTTTGTCTGTCTTTCTGTTGTTTGTAGAATGGTGTGATAATGCTAGACACATACTAATGTAAAATACAAAAATATATAGATGTGAATATGTTTGAGGTTTGTTTGTTTTGGTGTGTGTGTGTGTTTGTTTGTGTGTGTGTTTGCCGTTGTTGTTTCTGTTTTTTTTTTCTTTAAACAAGTTAACTGATATGATCATGGGAATACCATGTCTGGAAAAACATGTACCTGTTTTTGTTTGTTTGTTTGTTTGGGGGGCGGGGTTAATGTGTTGTTAGTTTGCGTCATTGTTTCTCTCTTTTTTTATTCTTTAAGAAAGTTTAATAGCATGAAAATGTTCAAAAACAGATATGAGTTATACCATCACATGTCTGGATGTTAATTTGTTCTTTCTTTCTTTACACCCTTTCTTTTTTTAACATGAGTACAGTAGCCTTCCCATACCAAACGCATTACCATGTTGTTTTTAATTTCCTATTATACTGCATGTACCATGTTTTTATGTGCAACATCATGTACTTTTGAATGTAAATACCATATGTTTATAGAAGTCATTAAGCATTCTTGAATTTTTCAGTATCATGGTATACCACAGTAAGTTGTGTACCATGGTACTGTCAAGAGCATTTTTTTTTTTTTTGGTGTTTTGCTTTTCAAAACAAAAACTAAAGGATCTCCCTAAACAGACATCACATACATATAGACCTGTAACAAGCATGACATCATACATTCAGGCTTGTGATCAAACCTGTCCAAAGAATTCACAGACATACATGATGCAAAACAACACTGGGCTCTGTCGTTGATTACATCTCACAAGTTAAAATCTCATTTCATGCTGTCAGAGAAGGATCAGGCATCGCTCATAACAGACCCGAGCCAGAGAAATCACGAAGGCCAGATTTTTCCTTTCCATCCAAGGAAAGGAGGAATGGAAGAGGGAGTGAGAGATGTCAGCATCGCCTCCCTATAAACATGCGGAAGATGATCGGCCTGCCCTAGGAAAGATGTTTTTTTCAACCTCAGGATAGATGAGGAAGATGATATATAATAACAGCATTTCCACCCTCTATAAATCTAGCAACACACACACACACAGGTGCACACACACATCTGTATCTGTTAAAGAACACTACTGCCTCCTAATGGTGATGTGTGAATTGCAGTCAGGCTTACAGATCAGAAATAAAGGTACAAAAGCTGTCACTGGGGCAGTAGTAAGGTACTGCCCCAGTGACATCATTTGTAACTTTATTTCTGAGAGAGAGACAAGTGACTCACAAATTTTAACAAATGATTTATTAATCAGCTGAAAATGAATGTTTTGCACTGCTGTTTAATCCCCATCCACTTATGGCAAATGCACATTTATGAATGAATACAAATAGCATTTACGGCACATTACCAGTCTTCTAATGAGTGGCAGCTTAAAACTGTAATTCTGTTACTTGTTGTTGTAGCTGTTTTAAATTCTACTTTTATTTTGTTTACACGTTAATTAGATTAAATTTCCATCCCTGTGACAAATTCTGGATCATTTTTAACACATATTTACATTTCATTTTGGGTTTGACTTTATTTTAATGGCCTCTTTAAAACTTCCTGTTAACTTTAAGTAATGTTGCACCCGCTACTAGTAGACTAGTACGGTTAGGGTTAGTTGGAAAGTACTTGCAAAGTTACTTATAGTCAGCAGAATGTCTGTTGGGAGAGTAAAGATAAAGATAATATGGTAACACTTTATAATAACTACACACTTTGAATGATTAGTTAAGTATTAGTAAGCATTTATTTAATCCTTTATAAACCATTGTTCCAACATTATTATGCATTAGTAAACAGTTTACAAGTGCATCTATAAAGGCCTTGTACTTGAGCATGTATAGAATATTTAATAATTGCGTTTTAATACTTTATTAATGCTCAGTTTGTCATTTTTTTAATTATTAGGTTATTATTTACAAACCAGTTATTTAGGAGTTGTTGGTGTTTAATAAGACCATTTAGAAAGTCTAAGCAAATGATTAATAAATGATTTAAATTTACATTAATAAATCTTATTATTTAGACACATGATAATAGTTGTTCAGTGTTTTAATGAATGCATGTTCCTGCTGTAATTCAGGTCAGGTATTTATGCAAAGCATTCGGTAGCTGCCAGACTAAAGTGAGGACTAGTTATACATTGTAAAGCATTTATAAAGCAGATGTAAAGACACATTTATATTCTAAACAGCAGCGTTAAACAAACACAACACAGAACACAGACATATTTTTTTCAAGATGTGAAAAATGTAACTGTACAACTGTACATTTGATAAGTAAAAAACCAATGTTCAGTTTCATAGAATTTTTTTAAAGTGTACACTTGTACAGTTTTATATTTTTTTGCATCTTGAAATTAATAGTTCTGTATCCTTCTGTGTTGTTTATTTTTTCTTTTTGGAAGATAACTGAGCCTTTAAATCTCCTTTGTACGTTTAGATATGCTTATAGATCATGAACAAGACATGTATAGCTGTATTCATAAACCGCTTACTAATGACTTGAACAATGCTTTATAAAGGATGAACTGACTATTTACTAATGCTTAACTAATGATTTAACTAATGAATAAAGAGTCAGACAGTCTACTGATACTCTAATGAGAAATAGTTGACTTGTAGGTGCAAAATGACTTATTGTCAACAGACTGTTTAATAGGGAGCCTTGTTTTGCTTTATTTTAAATGTATTTTTAATGTTTAATTTCATCACTAGAACAAAAAAATGTCAAAAATCACCAGCAAATGTTTGACAAACATTTTATAAAATTGTCTTTTTAATACAATTTGTCCATTTGCAGGTTCTATTTGGTATTTTATTAATGAAAATGGAAGTTCTGATCAGAAAATCACAACTTGATTCCTCACTGGGTAGAAAGTGCAGATGACCACTGATCTCAACAAAACAAACCAAGCAATAAATAAACAAATGTGAAAATAATGCAGGTTACTAAATTCATGCATAGCAATTTATAACAACCCAAAATGTGCTAGTGTATATTATTAATTACTATAGAATTTTATTATAGTTTGTTGTTCTGTGTATATGCATTATATATAATGTTATAATGTACCACTTAATGAAGCACTTATAAAATGGTTTTCAAATAGTGCTGCAGTCCACATATGTCTGTCTGTTTGTTTCATTTTTTTTATGTAGATTCATGTAGAGGTAGAACTTGTCTATAAAATTAATATTAATGGTATCAGTTATGGGAAACTTTTACTAAATCACATTTGTCCAAACATTCAAATATATTACTAAGACTCATAATATGCTGGAATGTATAATTCTAGTAGGTCACTCCACACGCTCCTCTGTTTGCCATAAAGACAATACACATACTGCTGGAATGACCATCTTCCTGTGACTCACAACACATCCAAACTCACTGATTCCAGATCTGTATTTCTGCACAACATCAGTAAAACAAATACAGGGGAATCTGGTCTGTGATCAGGCTCTTTGTGAATACAACTCAAAGTCGTCCATCCATCACATTATAGAGGAACTTGATGTGTGACTTCTCTCAATTACGTGTCATCCTCTCTGTTCAACACCCGCAGAGGTCGTGACCCCCGTTTATTACTCTCACAGTCCTCTTAGACTCAGCAGAAGCGAGTGAGTCAGACTCTGAGGGTTCTGGCCGCTACCTGACCGCTGCTCAGAGATCAGAGTCCAGCAGCACGAGAACGGAGGGTAATGTGTCAGGACGCCATTAGCTGATGATCATGATGTCACGCATGAACAATTCTCTGGTGAAGGCAGAAAAAGTCCCAATATGTGACCCACTTGCATTTTAATCTTCCTCTCTCTCTCTCTCTCTCTCTCTCTCTCTCTCTCTATATATATATATATATATGTGTGTGTGTGTGTGTGTGTGTG
>JAUMHI010000006.1:534460-552128 GCA_032359435.1 Enteromius unitaeniatus | reverse complement strand
AAACACGGAACAGACCAAAATATACACACACAGACAGACACAGACAGGGAACAAGAAACAGAAAACGCCTACGGCGTAACACATATACAGTACTTAGAAAGTTTTTCATAGTCATTATGCTGCATGTTGTGGACCCATCAAAATAAAGTGTTATAAGTTAGTAAGCAGGTAGTCTTTTATATTACTAATATAATACTAATGACTGCTAGTGGACATGTAGTTGCAGAGTTACATACTGTTAGTAGAATGTCTTAAGTGAATTTTCAAAATAAAATACATCCAGATTTTCTTTCAGATGTACTGTAAACTCACCATGGAACCAATCGAAGTGCACATTCTTGCTGTAGCGATAACTCAGGTGGCCAAGTTTGGGGGTCAGAATCTTCATGGCGATATTACAGGCAGTGGATCTTTTTGAGTGGAAAAGAGAAGAGTAAGGATAGATATTCTGAAAGGAGAGCTAAAGAACACTGTACACATTTGAGCATGCTTACAGATGTTGATTATCAGGGGTGCGGGACTTGGCAATGCCTTTGAGTAGAGAGTAGGAGAAGCTGGCAACCTGCATGTCAACTTCCTCTGAGAGAACCTCACTTATTACAGAGATCAGCGCAATGGATGGCTTGGTTTCTAGAAGCACCATGCAGGCCAACATGCGGATTTCTGCAGGAAGAGTCCTCTGTACGAAGAGGTTCAAGACAATGTCCTGTACCTGCACACATGCAAGAAGTAGAATGTCTTTACCTGCTGAAGTGGTTCTTGCTATTGGAGACATTTGTGCTCATTACTTTATCAAGTAACATTGTAAATATCGTCATACTGCAATACCAATTTTTTTTGATACTACCGTGCTCGCATGCCTTGATAAAATGATAGGTCTTCTGAAAAAAGTTTGCTCAGACGAATGGGAGGTAGCGGGAAATACAATTGCCAAGGGGCAACTCAAATTGCAACTAGAAGGTTTTTTGGAGCCATCCCCCAACTACCAGCCAACACCCCAGGTTTGAGTAAACCCATGTCCTTCAGGTCATCGTGTATATTATTGTGCTTGCATATCGTCTTGTGTATGGTATACTGTTTTATGCATGCTTTTGATAGATCACTATTCTCAATTTCACCTCATAAGGTCAACACATTCCGTGTTTGGTATCTAAGGACTTCTTCAGACAATCTAATTGAGAGTGTATGTTATATGTTGACATTGGGATGCAAGTTTTTTTTTTTTTGGTCCGGATGCAGGAGGCCACCATTCTCTCTGGTCTCTCTGGATGCTCAGCCGCATCGACTGGGCCTACATGCAGCACATTCTGCAGTCTTTTGGGACACTAAGATGAGAATTTAGCTCCACGGCAACACCTAAGTTCTGAGCCAGACCTTTGTGGTCTAGTATTTTTCCATTTACCCGAGATCCACGGATCATGACAGATCTCTCTTCCAGCTCTTCTTTCATCTACCAATCACCTTCAGGACATCTTTTGGAATTCATCACTTTTCAAACCAGGAGGACATGATTGCCAATCCAAAACCTTGGAACCATCAGACTTCGACTGCATCGGACCCTCACCAACAAGGCAATGCAAGTATCGTACATATAACTAAACAAAACAGATATTTAGTATTAGTTATGGAACCTGTTCTAATGGCACTGATGGTTTTACAGGTGGTCAACTGACTCTCTTTTCTTTAATTCTTTAAAACTTTAATTCTAGCTTTTTCTTAATGATTTACCCTTAACCCTTCTTTGCACTTTCCCCTTTGTGTGAGAGTATTTATACATGTGTGTTCAGTTATGTGAGTTAACGTATAGTTAATAAAACTTTTGCACAAATTAAAGTTTCTGATTCTGCCTTGCAAATCAATGTCCCTTTACGATGTTGACTACATTCTCTAATGCAGTGATACTGTAAGAAGGTATTTTTCTGTGGCCACGAAAATATCCCTTCTTAGTGTCTATATGAAATTACACTATGTGTTTGCTGAATGAACAGATTAGTTAATGGTAATTCTGCTACAGTTACTACTGGCAGCTAATATAAATAATTGCAATTAATCAAAATTAATAGTAATTATTTATATACATTTCCCTTAATGAGTTAATATGCTACATAACATATACTTTGTAAATTTCTTTTGGTATCTCTTGTCCAGTGTGCAAATCACTTTCTCAATTCCCTCTTTGCTAATAGTGCATTCTGTCAAGAGAATGACACGAGGAAACGTACGGATCCATGAGCAAGCTTTTATTCATAAACCAGTGTTAGTACAGGCTGGGTAAACAATGGCGAACGGGAACATAGGAGGCAAAGACAATAGAATAAAGTCGGCAACGGGAAATCCAGGGAACACAGAATACTCTGGGAAAACACGGACGGCTAGACAATGGGAAAAACAGACGTACATCCAAACATTGACCAGCGACTAATACAAGGGCATCTGGGATATTTATACATATTTAGCCATGCCCTCCAGGGCCGACCAGACAGTTCGAGTGGCCCCCAGGGCGGAGCAGACGGCGGAGATGACCATCTGGGCTGACCAGGCAGCGGGAACACCCACCAGGGCGGGGCCGACAGCAGGGATGACCACTTGGGCAAACCACTCGGCGGAAACGCCCTCCATGGCATCGCAGTTGTCTTCCAGGGTGGAGTAGGCGGTGAAGGCGCCCGCATAGGCGGAATCAATTGAGGCGATGTCCTCCAGGGCGGGGCAGACTGGAGGGCACTGCAGACAAAGACCAAGACCTCCTGGTCCAAACAGTCTGTAACACCACCCTCCAAGGCGGAGCGGGCAGCAGAGAGGCCCACCTGGGCTTACCAGACAATGACAGCACCCTCCTGGGCCGCACAGTCACTGATAATTCCCTCCTGGGCAGAACCGTCTATAAAAATGCCCTACTGGGCCGAACAGTCCTTGATGATGCCCTCCCAGGCCGAACAGGCAACCATAATGCCCTCCTGGGCCGAACAGTCCATAACAGTGCCCTCCTGGGTTGAGCAGCCACAGATAAAGCCCTCCTGGGCCAACAGTCACAGCTAATGAACCTGGATCACAGACCGGGTCTGGCGGATCCGGGCACATTGAACCCAGATCACAGACCAGGTGTGTCGGATTCGGCCACATTCAATCCGGATCACAGACCTTCATCTTTGAGTACCACTCCTCGTAATGTACTACGGGGTTGGGACCCATTACATGCGGGCTTGGAACCACAAGGATCTTCTGCAGCTTTTCAGGCTGCGTAACCTGGACCAACTGGAAAACATACAGCACCTTGTACTGTGAAAAGGGGCTAGAACCCATTATTGACAGGCTAGGAACCGCGAGGACTTTCAACTGCTTTGGCGGGACTGTAACCCATTTTTTGCGGTTTGGGAACCGTGAGGGAATTTGGTGGTGCTGGCAACCGTGGGGGTGGATCTGGAACCACAGGGATTCTAGGAGGACGCTGGCCACCGCATTGCAGGGTTGGCGTCTGCAGATTCGGTCGCCATTTTGAACACCAGTTCAAAGATTAACTCGATTCTTCTCGTGGTATCGGATGATGGGGTTGGTAGAGGTGGATTCGGGACAGTGGGATTCTTGTGTGGTGGTCCAGGCCGCAAAAACGAAATAGACACCGGAACCATGGCTCGGCTTAGCGTTCTCGCCAAGCGAGATCTGGGTAGCTGCGGAAAAGTTCCGGGGTACCGACGCTGCGTATGTGCAGGGAAACATGACGGGGAATCCCCTCTTACAGCTGGCTGGCGTGGAAAGCTGCTGGATCCTGTTAGGCTGGTCAATCTGTCACGAGAATGATGCGAGGAAACGTACGGCTCCATGTGCAAGCTTTTATTCATAAACCAGAGTCAGGGGACAGTTTATACAGAAGGACAGGTTTTGGATAAGACTGAAAGAAGAAGTTTATACTGGGATGGTGGTGTTGAAAGTGGAGTTGCCCACAAACACAATCCTTGCATGCATCCCTGTTTTTTCCAAATGTTGGTAAATGTAGTATAATCCCATGTTGGCTATATCATCCACAGACTTACAGGGGTCCAACAAGGGTCCAGTAATGTCCTAATGCCCAGTAATGTGAGCCAACACATTACTTAACAACACTTAAATGACTTAATCACCACAAACATTAAAGAAAGAGGTAATTTTTGCTTTCTTAGGTAATCACAGCATCAGTGATCTGTTGAAGACCAATGTGAAGATGGATGATAGCTGGAGAGACACCATCTGGGCTTTGGAGATTTTAAGTGCAGGCTAAAAAAAACAGTAGGGGGTGCTGATGGCTGTGCTGTGAGACCGTCAGAGTAGGTGTGGGGTGTCAGACCCAACTTTTCTTTGCAAACCTGCAGCAGAAATAATTCATTAAGCCAGTTGTTGTCTGTCCTCAGTCAGAAAGCTCATTCAGATTATTAGCTGCAGCCTCATAAACATTCCAATCAGTCAGTTTGAAGCAAGCCATCTCTTAACATTTCTTAGCAGATTTAGGCTTCTGCATGTAAGCTGGTAGAAGATGTACCAAACAGTGATCAGACAGTCCCAACACTGCATGGAGGACAGAGTAGTACTGTATGCATCCTATAAAACGTTTTAGTAGTTGTCCAGTATATTGCTATCTCTGGTTGGGCACTTGATATGTTGTCAGTATTTGGGCAGTTTACGGAAAAGATTAGCTTTATTAAAATCACAGAGAATGATAATAAGAGTCTGGGTAAAGCTGCTCTGTTTGTGTGATTTGATCTGCCAAAAGTTCTAGCACCGCACTCACATGCACATTGGGATAAATATATGCACCGGATTAAACAATGAAAACTCCAGCAGCAACTAAACAGGCTTATAGTTAATAAAGAGAACGTCTCTATGTACACCAGCCTTTCAACCAGGTTTCTGTGAAGCAAACTGCAGCAGAGTTTAAACAGTCCTTGTTTGTGCAGGTAAGGAGTTGTAGTTCCTCTGATTCAGACCAGATGAGTACTAAAAACGGCCATGTGCGTCGATTCATCACGGTCTTAAAGAAAATTCTATAGCTTACTTTGCTTAATATTTCTTAATGGTAGTGTAAAACAACATATTTTTTACCCTGTCTGCTCACAGAAAGTAGTTTCACTGCATGTACCTTTAAATGCTAATGAGCTCTGCTCTGCTCTGCTTGTGTACACAATGCTCATACACATTTCCACATTTCAGTTCAAACAACATGTGAAAGTGAATTTTGAAAGGGAATCTTTAATAAATAATGTATGTACTTTATATAATGTACTTATAATAATGTACTTTATATAATAAAAAGACTTGAGCCACGTTTTTTAAGGAGAGTGTCCAATTAAAAAAAATCTTCTTTAGTTATAACAGGTTGGGTGGAGACTATCTGTGACAGCAATTTCAATTATATACACAGATTGGGCCACTCAAAAACATGAGTTAAGTCATTTTATCACTGACCTGCTGGAAGTTGAAACTTTGTCACATTTTAAAGTTACATTAGGCTACATTGAACTACATTGAGCTACTCATGAAGCTGGCATGCTGGTTTAAGCTGGATTATGCTGGTCCTTTGCTGGTTTATTGTGGTCATTTTGCTTAAACCAGCATCCCAGCTTCAAAACATGCCTCTCTTCAGCAGGGAGAGTATTGCACAACTGAATGAGTGGCCACTCAGAGTTAGTAGACATGGAGTTGTGAATTAATATAAATCAGCTGACATGTAGTTAACATGTAGTTACAAAGTTACGTATAGTTAGTATAATGTCTAAATGGAAATAAAGTGTAATCGGTTGATCAATTCTCAACGATACCCTTTTGCCTCAATTAAACAAATTTAACACTAGGAAGAGTCCTGGTTGTTCAAAACTTCTTTTATTTAAGAATTTTGGAGGCACAAGTTGGTGAATACGTATTTAGAATACAGTACTTACACTGTGGGGGTCCCTGCTTGCAAGCAGTCTGAATGCCTGGACCGCAGCACTCTGTACTCTAGTTGGAAGTTTTTCAGCTTCAGATGTGTAGCCTGGAAGGAACTTTAGAATAATCTTGATGCTGGATGGATGAGCTGCATTTCCCAAAGCCTTCAGTGCAAGGACCATATCCTCCTCCGAGTTTTTACTTAGGCCACTTGTGGCCATATCCAGCAATGGCTGAACAACATAATTTACAAAAGACATGGAAAATGTGCATTTGATAGATAAATTCCACATAATACTAGCAGGATAAAAAACCTTGATATTTGTCATAATCATCTGACATAGAAAAAAGGAGACCACAAATACCTGCACCACAGTGACAGGGCAGGGATCAGTATACACGCAGTATCTGTACACTAAAGAACCATAAGCCAACACCACAGTGTTCCACAGGAGAGGTTGGGATTTACTGAAAGGAATTGTCAGGAACTCCTGAAAAGCCAAACAGAGCAACAGAAGGCAAATATACAGTGCATGACATAAATCATTGTTACAAATGGTTATCTGCCATTAGCTTACCTGAGCTAATGCCACAGACACTGGCTCAGCGGACAAGTGGTTAAATGCCACTACCAGTGCCTGTCCTGCCTCATTCGCTGTAATGTCTCCTGCTTTGAATCTGGTCTCAAGGAATTTGAGGATCCTTTCATCTGTTACCTCCACAACCAAGTCCAGGAACCACCTCCTAAAGCCCAAAAAAAAGAGTCAGTAGGATAAAATCTAGGATTGCATAGTACCTAGGTGTAAAAAAAAATACCTGTGCTCATCATTTCCTGAAACCTGTTTCCATAACTGTTCTATATTCTCAAGTGTTGCCACACGTAGCAATTGAATTAGATTCAGAACCTCAGTGCTGCTTGAGCTGTCCACTTTATAAATGTTAGCCTGTGCCAAGCGCTTAATTAAATCTAGAATCTGTTGAAGTACAGAACAGATCAAAATCTGTTTATGACTTTATTCATATATCTGTATATATTTCAATGTTTGTGTATGATCTTGGGGTTTGCCTTTGGCACTGGATCGTTCAGGTTAATCATCACAACAGGAATGGGTTTGAGGTCCTTTTCAGTCCTGTACATCAGGTTGCCTCTGCTCTGGACCTGTCCGGTCACTATTTTGTCAGTTGTGTCTGAAACTTTGAGAAGCTCAATGTCCCGTCTGGAAAACAACAACAACAAAAAAAACAACAACTATGTCATGCACAAGCCGCACAAGTCTTGCAAATTGTTAGCTAATGACTAAAGCACGTACAAGGCTAACATTCGGACGTTTCCTCCCTTCACATTGAATGGAGAGAAGTATTGACGCTCCTGAGCAAATGCTTTAGTGATTAAACCACCATCTGCTGTGGACTTCACTGTGTAGGTGTGTTTCACCGTTGAAACAACACTCTGACCTCTCTGTAAGATTAAACAGCATTCAGATTAGTTGAAGGATGAGCATCCACTTTTTATGTTCAAGTTTATAATTGAAATGTAAAGAAACACACCTGTTTGCTAAGCTTGTCTTCAGGGGCGAGTGCCATACCTCGGTACAAAGCAGCTGGCTGTTGACAGTTGGTGATATCAACCATTTGGGTCACTTTCAACTCTTTGGCATTACTGTCTTCTTCAACAGTGTAACTGCTTTGACATACACCATGAATTCCCAACTAAAGACACAAAAATATTTTTTTCACATTGTTTTACTTTACCCATACAGTTATACTCTTATTAAGGACTGACTTTTTTGTACCTCCACCAGTTCGTAAAAACTTTGTGTGGTTTTGACTGTGACTTGTAAAAATCCAAGGATCCCCCTGACAATATTTACAACTGTGTTTGAGACTCCAGGCGCTGTGCGAATGTCAGTAATTTGTCCTTTAGAGAATTCAAAAACAATTGGCTGGCTGAACTCTGCAGATAGACGCTTAGTGAGCTTTTGGGAAGGGCTGAAGACACTTTTCTTGGGTAAGCCATTAAAGTCTTCAACGTCTACATTTGAGATCTTAAAAGGAAAAAAACACAATTTATAACATGTTTAGACTACATCTAGTTACTTTTCCTATCTGCTGAGTTAGAAATAAAGGTGTCTAAAGGTATATGTAAATGGAGCAACAGTATGTTACCTGAAGTACAAAGGTTTGTGGCGATTCACCAATGATTTTAAAAGTGCACCTCAGCTTCAGTGCTGACTCAACAAAATCTGGCAGTTCTCGTCCCACTCGCACCAATCCCTCATATTTATACTCATAGGTTTTTTTAGAGTTCAGGAAAGGCTCTAAAATATTGACCATTGAGAAAGGAATTTAAAATCAGTATGTATCTGATATACATCAAATCCTTATTACTTTTTAAAATCTTTATTAATGGCATAAACATAAATTACAATAATAAAATTAATATTAGATTTAGAAGAACATCTCTGTAGGTTTATGGGTGATACATTATAGCATTTACATACCATAATTTATGTTCTCGCTGGCTAATGGGGAAGAAAAAATAAACATTATTATTATTATTTTGAATAAAGTAGCATTAAAGTAATCTTTTTTAGTCTGCTCAGTTCTAAACAAAAGTAAGGTAGGATTTATAATGACCACATTCTAAAGCATACAGTTAAATCGATCCCAGTCTTAATGTACTTACCAACCAGAGCTACCAGGAGACAGACATAGAGCTGCCACATGGTGAAATCTAGAGGTGGTACAAGCAACTTGGACGTCATCTTTTATAACAGGGAGCTGGATTTCCCTCCTACCCCCTTATCTCATGCATTTAGTGAGTTAAAGTGACCCTGTTTTTTTTTTAACACACTCAAATTTGCAGATTGTAGAACATGCAGATATATGTTTATTTGCTGATTATTATTTTGTTTAGTTTCTATGGTTAGCTGCAGCCTAAAATGTTTAAAAGAACTGTAAATGGAAAATATATTTCCTATGCCTGATTATAAAGAAATGTATATAATGCAAACTATTTAAAATATAAAAGCACAAAAATGTAGACATTGCTCATCACATTAGTATGAAAACTACAAGATTAAAGTCGAAATACAATGAGAATAAAGTCGAAACTATGAGAATAAAGTAGTAATATTACAAGATTAAAGTTGAAATACTATGAGAATAAAGTTGAAACTATGAGAATAAAGACAAAATGTTTTAAGAAAATCTTTGAAATTAAAGTTATAATATTATAGTATAGTGCACTTGCAAATGACCCGGACTGAGAGAAGGACACCAGAATTTAGGCATATTTGAATATTGTTGCGTCCGAATGGCTGCTTCATCTCACTGGGATAAGGGGGGAGGGGGAGAGGCTGTAACTCTCTCATTTAACCCTTTTTAATACTTTTATATATTTTATATATAATATATTTTAATAATTTGCAGCATGTCAGACACCCAGTAATCGAAATAATGTTCTGCTTTGTTGCTTTTGATATCAAACAGTTCAGCTGTCAAATTAATCTGTTTTTCCTCTTTGTTTCAAGTGTATAGCAAGAAATAAAAGTGAAGGAACATCAGAAGGCAGGGGAAAACAGGCTATAGGCTAATTTATAATGAAGTCTCATTGTAATCTGGAAAATTATTGATTTACACTGCCGCTTAAACACTGTGCTCTCAATCTAGGCCGACTTTATTCTCATAGCATTTCGACTTTTATTCTCGTAATATTTTGACTTTAATCTCGTAGTATTTCGACTCGTATTCTTTTAGTCGTAATAGTTTTAGATTTTTGGTGGCACTAAAACGCTATCATACATTAGTGGTGTGTACATATATATATTTTTTCTTCCACACTGTATCCAATGAAAAATGTTACTTCATGTGAAATTGTCCTGCAAATGATAGAATATGAGCATAAAACATACTGGTTTGTTTTGTAGAAATAGTTTGAGTAAACAGAACTAGGGGACAAAGGTGTGAGACAGGTCAATGTGATCATAGACAGTGTCATCACAACCTGTTCGGAGAACATGTGACACACTAAACAAATAACAAGATCAAACTTTTACAAACATCTGATATACATGCATGGAATTAAATATTAAATAACCATACATAAATACACTTCCCACTCCAAAACCTTAACATTTTATAAAGAAATTCATAGTTATTTTTCCATTTTTTTTACTGATTGCTTGAGACAGAAAAACTAAGCAAAGAAAAATCTAAATTCAATCATTTATTTACTTAGACCTAATGAACTGCACTAATAAACATTTTAATTTAGGCCTTTATTTACATACATTTTCATCAATGCACATGTACAGAGAAAATAAGGAATCATAATAAGGAAATAAGGTTAACAGAAGTTCAGACTTTGTGCTTGATGGGTAAAAATGTTCTACAATTTAAGAAATAAAATCCAAACATGTAACTTTTTTGTTGTGCGACTCAAACCAGGACAATTTGAAGAACTGCTCCATTTGCTATTTGCAGTTACAGTGAATGGTGACTTAAGCTTTCAACCTTTTGAAAGAAATTAATTCAGGCTGGTAATTTCAGCTAGGGGTTGCCTGACCTTAGGCCTTATTTCTGCACATGATAGCCATTCTGAAAGCAAGAAGGTGTCAGACAAGAAGAAAAAAAAAGACTCTTGACTTGACTCTCTCAGTCTGATGTGTGTATGTTATATTTACAGTTATATTTCACACTGTATAATAAAAGAGTAACACTAAATTTGTTTACCAACATATAGAGTGGGGATTGTTAATACAGGCACACAGGCATGAAGACATCTTGCTTCAAAGTACGATATAAATGCTATTTTATGAAATATTTTTTCCATTCCAGATCCAGTTCCTGAAGTTCGGCCAGGAGTGCCAATCCTGTCACCCACGTACTCCGGTCCACAATTTCCCACTATGGATCTTGACAAGATTCCCAGTCCCTACATTGGCCATACAGCCCCACAGCATGTTTTAGGGATGTAGGCAAGCACTAGGCGAAGACTCAACTTAGACGGTTAACATCAACTTTAATTCAACGTGGGGAGACAACAAGAGAACTACATGCATCCAAAATAACACTGACGATCCACAAACTGGACAGAATACAAAAAGCTTCAATACACAAGGGAAGATGCAGGACCGGTGAGGAACACAGGTGGCAAGGATAAACTAATTAACAAGAACAGGGACAAAACTATAAGGAAACACAGGAAGCAACTAAACAAAACCAAAGACATAAAACTAGTAACATTGAACACAGACAGGGGCATGACAGCATGATGGAAGCACCACCAAATTTTACTGTAGATAGCAGTTGTTTTTTTTGGAATGCTGCGTTCTTTTTCCCTCATGCATAACACCCCTTGTTATGCCCAAGTAAATAATAGTTTCATCAGTCCACAGCACCTAATTCCAAAATGAAGCTGGCTTGTCCAAATGTGCTTTAGCATACCTCATGCAGCTCTGTTTGTGCTGTGGGTGGAGAAAAAGCTTCCTCTGCATCACTCTCACATACAGCATCTCCTTATGTAAAGTGCACCGAATAGTTGAATGATACACAGTGACTCTGTCTGCAGCGATGTTTGGTGCATGATGTTTTAGGTCTTTGGTGCTGGTCTGTGGGTTGACTCTGACTGTTCTCACCAGTTGTTGCTTCTGTTCATCCAAAAGTTTTCTTGGTCTGCCACTTCGAGCGTTCCCCATAGAGTCGTACAATTTTAGATGCAGTGTCTCATACAATTATTTTGGAACCCTGGTTAGATTCAAGATGCTTCTGTTTTGTTAAATCAGTATTTGAGTCAAAATAAACATATAAAACACAGAAAATGTTTTATTAGTCCAGAATAAAGTACATATAAAATCAGTTCAGACAATCAATTGTCAGATATTTAAAAAATTATATATATATTTAGCTATCGACTGTAAAACCTTTAGCCATTGACTGCCGTTGGTTATGAAACTTTTAGATCATAGCATGCAGTAACATTTTAGTTAATACATTTCTTTCAAAAATAAATATATTGGAACTTTGTCACACACACATTCCTAAGAACATCTTTATAGTGCTTATATTTAAAAGCATTTGCAGGCTGGTGCTGTAGTTAATGATTCTTTTGATAAAGTTCATCGCAGACACTCAAAACAACATGGGACATTCTTGAATAATCTGTAGTACTCCTCTTGAATCTGATGATGAAAGTGATGAAAACATTTGCAGTTACAGGTGCAAAATGGTAAAGAGTAAACTGAATAATTATTAATGAAATATACACTACAGATATATAGAAGAATGCGAATCTTACCCTTCTGGATAGAACGCAAAGGAATACGAAAATGAACATCCCCTGGAACACATTGGCAAATGTAAAAAGATATGCTGTAAGGGTAGTCTCATACATGATGTGCATGACACCAAAAGTCCAGGTAACTCCCAGAACAAACAGCAGAGCAATAGCTCCTCTTGCACAAGACCTGAGGAATAATTATTGAATTATATTATGCAGAGAAAATTACATTTCACATGCGTATTTGTACATAAACTATTTAAACACAATCAGAACGTTACAGAGGATGAGCAACTCTTAAAACATGTATATTATGATATTTTACCTGATATTTTCATAGTGAGTGATTTCAGGTTTCTTTACTGCAGTGTGACGAAAAACCTTAAAGATGATCACAGCAAATGCCAGCAGATTCACCTGGGAGGGAATAATTGGCTTTGATGTAATATTTTTCTCAACAAAAAAGTACAATATTAACTACATGCAACAATTAATTTGATTAATCAAAGAGTTTATCATGTTATTACTTCTTCTGTTCTTTTTTATCAAATACAAAATATATTTTAGCTATCAATGTAGCAGTAGTAGTATTAACAATGTAATGCATTTAATTTGTAATGCACTTTTCTTGAACCCAACTTTTTAAAGTGATCCAGAGTTGGTGTAGGTGTTTTATTAAAAGGATAGCCTTAGCATGAAGGCTGATACAAGTAAAAGAGAACTGGCAGAGAGGAGACAACAATGGGTATATGAACTTGTAAGATAGAAAATATATGATATGTATTCATTTATATTCATACTGCCTGTAGATGTTATAACACTTAGGATGAAGTGAACCTGTGGCAAATTCAATTGAATGGGTATGATTTGGAAAAGCACACACGTCATAATAAAAGGTCTAACAGCTTATAATGTATATCAGAGCACAAACCATGCATTGAACTGCCTCAAGAGAAACAGGTTTGAGCTAAGCCACAACTCTGTGGAAGAGTTCAGTAAAACATTCTGCTTTACTGAAGGGTCACAAAAGCATAGTCTGCATTATCTTTAATGGAAGAAAGAATAGCCAAACAGAGCAACTGATGGAGAAGGTGGTGACCCAAGAACCTCTAGGTCAGTCTAGCTGAGCTCCATTATCAATTTACAATGTTGTGACAGTTCTGGTTTTTCTTTGTCAGTATGATGTATGGAGTGTAGATTGATGTGGGGGGAAATGTAATTTAAAGCAGTTTAACATAAGACAGCAACATAACAAAATGTGAAAAAGAAAAAAAAAGAAGAAAAGAATATGAATACTTTTCCAAGGCACTGTAGATAATGTGCTGTCAAGTTATTGGTGATGTAAATCTGGGTATCATCCACACCGCAGTGGTACCCAAGACCATATCTCCTGATGATCTGCCCAAGTAGTAGCATACATATGATAAAAAGGAACAGGGAGAGCTGCAAGCCTGCAGAGTTCAACTGCAACCTTAATTGAAACTCATCTGCCTGTAGCTTCCAAGTAACCATTCAGACCTAGATTAGCTTGTTTAGGTGTGTTTAATTAGGGTTGAAGCAAAACTCTGCAGGGCTGTGGCTCTCCGGGACTGACATTCGCCACCCCTGGTACAGAACTAGGTAATTATTTAGTGTCCGCAACATGCTCAAAGACATTAACCAGAAATGGAAGGTTACAAATTACCCTGTAATTAACAATAAGATCAACACCAATTCAGTGATAAATCCATGATTAAAGTAAAATGAGGTGAAGTAATCAAAAAACGTATTACACTGATGAGCAGAAGAATGAATAATGTCCTTGACTGGTTTAAGAACTTAAACTTATTCCCTAAACAGAGATTTAGGATTAGCTGCAAAGTATCTCTGTGGGATATCAGTCTTCAGCAATCAGAAAACATCCTAATGTATTCTGAATACAGCATACTGTTAATGATCACTATTGATACTGATTGTACGGGGGTCCTTATGAGTGTTCAAAGGTTATAGACTGTCAGTTACCATTACTGAATACAGAATAACACAAGAGCATATACTCACCAGAATGATCAGACAAGCTGGTCCTATGAAACTCCAGATGAAGTTATTTTCAGTGCTTAGCCAACACCTAGACAATATATTAATAACACAAGATAATTATTGTAAAAATAGATTCACATTGTCTGAGGAAAATGTGAGTGAAGCTAGGCTTAAATACCTTATTTTGCAACACAGACATTTTGCACAGTTAAAATAAATGGAAGCAGCTGACATTAAAAGCCTTGCGCATTTAAGTTGTTAAAACCCCTGCTTACTTTAACAATAACATAGATTGCTCATAGCATTAGGGATGCTTTCCTTAAAGGAAAAAAGTTCTGTCATCATTTACTCACCCTCAAGTATCTGTACGAATGTCTTTGTTCTGCCCGAACATGAAGGATAATATTTTGAAATAAGTTTGTAACCAGCCTGTTTTGGGTCACCATCGGCAGAACAAGGAAACTATTTGAGGGTAAGTAAATGATGACAAAATGTAAGTTTTTGGAGAACTATTCCTTTAACAAATGCCACAAAATAACCCTAACACTTGTAACTTACACAGTACTGGTGCCATAATATTTATGACCAAGAGTTGCAGATATTGCAACAACCACGGCTGGACTTCCATAACCAAATAAGTAGAAGTTGCGGTGGAGAAAACCTTTGTTATAGATGACGCCAACAACAATGAGATATAAATGGATTCCCTCTATACACATCCAAGCAAATGCAGCCAAGAAGAAATAGTGCAGCAGGCCAGCAATAAGAGAACAGAACCACTGAAACACATGGTAAACAAACAAGTATTATTTTTAAAGTATTACTTAATACAGACTGCATTTTTAAAGAATTTATGGGCCAGGACTAACAGCTTGAGCCAGCACAAATCTTTTAGCGTTAAGATTTTACTAAAGATGCGCTGAAAAGGTATGTTTTTTTTGTGCCATAGCTTATTGAATATGCAAAATGTATGGGAGGAAAGTATTTAAATGACTATTTAACATAAAAAAACGGCTGACGTTTTGTGCTTGAAACGGCTGAGTTTTGTCAAAACATTTGGTAACGTTCATTTTTTTGACCTCAGGTTCCTTTTCGGGAACTTCGAGCTGCATTATAATGCTTTGGAAATGCCCCTGCGTGACTCAAGAGCGTGTCTCACAGATCAGGACTGAGAATGAGATCATGGGGTTCGCAGTGCGATCTGGAGGAGGAAATGGAGACGGGCTAGTCCCGATCTCCATCCTAGAAACAAGTCGAGCTGCGCAAGAGTAAGCTAGATGAACACTTCCTGTGCGCTTGGCTGCCATCTCCACATCAGAGCCTTTTTTCCCTGATTTGCATACCGATTGGTGTGTAAATCATGGGGAAGACCATATTCGGCCCATATCTTCCTTCCCGCCAGCGATTATGTTGGAGATGTGGCGGGTTTGAATGATTACGGTTATAGGGTGATGCCTAGATTTGAACAGAATCTTACATGCTTTCTGTCCTCTTCAGTTCCTCCCACGTCACTCTCTAGGTCAGGGGGCTGCTGGGCAGCAACAGCCCTCGCCAAGAGCTAGTTCCTTGTATAGAGAGGCTCAAAGGCAGAGTGTTGCTTCACGTGCTCCCCCGCGGCGGAGTCGCAGTTGCTGGGACTTCGAAACCCAAGACAGAGGAATGTCATTGTGGCTAAGAGGTCCTAGCAAAAGAAGTCCTGACAGACTGGGGCTCAGGACTTCTGAGGCTTTAGATCTCAGGCAACTGAACCGCTCAGTCAATCAGCTGAAATTCATGCTCACACTGAAACAAGTGGGACCACAAATCAGGTCAGAGGACTGGTTTGTAATGATAGATCTAAAAGACGTGTACCCGAGATGGTGAAGCAGATATGGAGAATGTTTTACCAGCCAGAAGTGGACCTCTTTGCAAGTCACCAGAATGCGCAATGTGCCCTCTGGTTCTCCCTAACTCCTCCAGTTTCCCTTGGACTGGACGTTATGGTACAATCTGTAAAGTTCTTGAGTATCTCAAGTATGCACCTGCCTGCTCGATTGCTCCTGCCTGCCGCTCTGCTGAGAGTCTGCTGTGTGTTTGTAGCTTGGATACATAGCTTTGCATTTCTGTCTATCACTGCTGATTATAGTGATCAATATACAACTAGGGATGTCCAGTAACTCATGCGGCATGACATCACTTTGTTGCAGAGACGCAATTGGTTAAATGCCGGCAAAGTAGAACACGGAAGCAGCTTGAAGCGTAAAGCACGAGATACAGGATACCTGATACGACACCTCAAAAATAAGCACCTGAAACAATACAGCGAGTTTGCCCAGGTAACCCAGCCAAAGCTTACGCTGCAGGTGAGTTTCAAGAGGAGAGAAAAAATTCCTAGTGACAGCGCGAAGACGCGGGACATTACAAGATAGCACAAATTAGACTTTTTTTTTTATTTACTGTTGCACTAAAGTCCAAAAGTGAAGAATTTATGTTATTTATACTTAATTGTTCAAGCTACCTCACAGAAGTGCTCCGTTTGTTAACAGAGTTGTTGAAATAAGGTGAATTAAATAAAAAATAATGAACATCCTGTATCTGTTTCTTCACTCTTCTTTATTCTTTCTTTATGTATTATAGAAGTATCGGATCGGGTTTCGGTAGCATTAGATACTCAAAATCAAATTACTTGGGACTTGAGAAAAAAGTCTCAAACTCAAAAAAACCTGATCAGGACATCCCTATATACAACACAACTCCCTCAATATTTCCTATAGTATATATCAAACCCATTTGTTTGTTCATTGTTTGCTTTCATTCTAAACAACGCGAGTGCAGCTCATTATCATTTGCCGGTTAGCTTGTAATTTGCGTCTTCGTTCGTGCTACACTCTCAATGTTCAGCTCATGTACATTATTCGGTTCCAGCAGCGCCTGCGTCTGGACCAACCGTCTGCTAGCCGGCACACATCACAGCAGTCAGTTAATGCTCAGCACACAGAGACTCTTTCACCTAGATATTACACTATAGAGACTGTGTCTGCTCCCTGAACTAGAAAATACAGAAAACGTCCAAACCAAATTAAGAGTAACAATTTAATTGATGTTCAAAAAAATAACAGCTGTTTATAATAAAGAAAAACTAATGATTACACTTGGCTTACTGAATATCAGGTCTCTTTCTAATAATCAGTTTTTGTAAATGATTTGATCAATGATCATAACCTAGATTTGCTATGTTTGACAGAAACATGGCTAAAACCAGATGAATACATTACTTAAAATGAGTCTACACCCCAAGATTACAGCTATAAACATAAGCCACGTCCTAAAGGCAAAAGAGGTGGTGTTGCTACAATTTATAACAGGCTTTAAATATAATTCATTTAAAGTTATGGTGCTGCATGTAACAGTATCTAGAGAAACATGTAATAGTTATAAATCCCCTGTGATGTTTGTACTGGCTACTGTATACAGGCCACCAGGGCACCACACAGACTT
>JAUMHI010000006.1:436357-534360 GCA_032359435.1 Enteromius unitaeniatus | reverse complement strand
GAAATATATAGCTGAGTATCATCAGCATAACAGTGAAAGCTAACACCATGTCTCCTGATAATATCTCCCAAGGGTAATATGTAAAGCATAAAAAGTAACGGCCCTAGTACTGAGCCTTGAGGTACTCCATATTGTGCTTGCAATCTATATGATACGTCCTCATTCACTGCTACAAACTGATAATGGTCAGATAAGTATGATGTGGACCATGCTAAGGCACTTCCACTAATGCCAATAGAGTTTTCTAGTCTAGAGAGTTTTCTCAGTACTATGATATGGTCTAAATACTGACTGGAAATCCTCACAGATACCATTTATCTCTAAGAAGGAATATAATTGTGAGGACATTACCTTTTCTAGCATCTTTGACAGTATCTTTGACTGCAATTAACTAGATCTTTGGGGTTGAATTGCATTATTTTTAACAAGAGGCTTAATAACAGCCAGTTTAAAGGCTTTGGGAACATATCCTAATGACAACGAGGAGTTAATAATAGACAAGAGGATCTATGACTTCTGGAAGCAGCTCTTTTAATGGTTTAGATGGAATAGGGTCTAACATACATGTTGGCTTAGATGACTTAACAAGATGACTTCTTGTTATCTTCCTCTCCTATGGTAGAGAATGAGCGAAATTTTTTCTCAGGGGATTTACATTGCACCTGATTGGATACTGTAGCTGACGGCTGCACAGTTTCTATTTTATATCTAATAGTATTAATCTTGGAAGTAAAATATTGCATAAAGTCATTACTGCTGTGGTCTTGTGGAAAGTCAGTACCCGTTGATGCTTTTGTCATGCTGTTTAGTAACTGCATAATATCTGCAAGTGTTAATTTTTTTATATGCCACATACTTTTACAATTTTATTTTTTCCCAAAGGATGTTGACCATGCAAGCACCGAGGCGGACAGGAGCTTCTATCCACAGGAGCTCTGTTACACTTTTGAGGTGCTCCAAAAATTTATTTTGGAGCTGGACTCTGTCTGAATCTGTCTGACATAAACTGTCTACCAAAGCACAGGCACTGAAAACAAAACTCTTCACTTAGAAGGTGTGCACAGTGCTGTGTTTGAGGACCCCTTTGTGTTTAAGTCATCAGTGTTCTCTCCCTGCCATTTTTGTGTGTCCTGGTGTACCCCATTATGCTTGATTGTAACCTATATTTATTCATGCCAGAGGTCCTGTTTTGTTGGTCAGTTGTTAACGTTACGTTGATGTAAATGCGGCTCGTGCCTATGGTTCGATTCGTGGCTTTGTACAATCACTTAGTTCGTCATTAAATGTTCTTAATGATTGCATTCAAGTCTCTGTGTTCTCCGTGTTCTCCGTGTCGACTGCAAAAGTGCTTGAGTTGCTTCACCATAGCACTGTAGAACTTTAGTAACCGTGACATTAAAGTAATATTGAGTGTAATTGTCTGCGTAGACTTTGCTTGTCTGTCAGTGTTCTCTTGTGTTTTGATTAATTAATGCTTTTCATTGATAATCCTTCTCTGTGCCTGTCGCCGCATCACCGCCGACATGTTACAGTTGGACCAATCACCACTGATTAGCATCACTCAAAAAGAAGGAGAAAAATAAATCCATAAATTAATAGTTTGGGAGTCGTTGAACAAATAAGGTAAAAACCTGTTATTGGCGACTACAAAAGAACAAAACAGAAACTTTTCATTACCCATATAGGCACTTTAAATTAATTAAATTCAATAACAATTTACTTATTATTATTATTATAAATTTAAATCAAATGTAGAAGTAAAAATATCAACACAGTCTCATGACCACTTTGTAGGTAATTTGTGCTAATCCATACAAATTAGTACGACTTCACTCATATGATTTTGTACGATTTGTCTAAATCCACATGATGGTTAAGTTTAGCGACGGGATAAGTTGTTGTTAGGAAGTGGACTGACACAGAGGTAAGAATAACACAATGTTTATTAACAGGATGTGACTTTAACAATGCAGAATGAAGGTAAGTAAACTGAGAAATATTTAAAACTAAGGAATCTTATGAAAAAAACTTAAAGAGTCGCTTTTCTTTCTTTGTAGATGATAAACTAGGGGAAGACAGACAGATGACCACAACCACACACCATTTGCCAGAGTGACGAGATGAGGAGAGGGACAACAGGAACTGGATGACACACGGAGGATCACGGAGCACACTAGAGACGAACAGGTAAGAGCACAGATAAGCAATATTGCTTCAGGAAGCGTAGCAAGAGTCCACTTACAAATCAATGAGCTCGGACAGTGAATGAGCTGGTATGTGTGGCTTAAATGTGCTTGTAATCAGTGATGGGCAGATGGTGGTGGCAGGTGAGGCTGATTAAATCCAAGTAAGAGTGATCCAGGGTGGATCAGAGTCACCTGAGGGCATAATAGACCAGGGGCTCCATAGCGGGTCTGGGGTCTTGGGAAGCCATGGCGGGTCTGGGGCCTGTAGCAGGGATCGGCTCTCCTGGCCGCATATCAGGGACTGGAATCGGGATCGGCTCTCCTAGCCGGGAAACAGGAACTGGAATTGGCTCCCCTGGACGAAACTCTGGAACTGGAATTGGTTTTCTTTGCCTTGATTCTGGGACTGTAATTGGGATCAGCTCTCCTGGCCGAAAATCTGGACCTGGAATAGATATCAGCGGATTGTAGTCCGTGGGAATCTGGATCAATGTTTGGGATTTTGGCCCTAATATAACCCCATATCGTGCAGGTTTTTTGGGATTTTGGCGCTGGCTTGATTCCATACTGGGTTGTTTGCGGAAGTGGTGTCCACCGAATGGCGAGTCGTGAGCCGGACAAAGGAGAATGGCTTTCTAGCCGTAAATGTGGAGCGGGCCTTGGAATCCGCAGGTTGGAATCCACGGGGATCTGATGATATTCTCCTTGCCACAGATCTAACACATGGCTGGTTTCTGACAACCTGGGAGCAGTAGTGCATCGGGCGGTCTTCTCTGATCATAAGTAAATATGTAATTAAAATAATATACATATGTTCACCTACATAAAAAACAATCTTTTTAATATTACGAGGTTAAAAAGCATTGGTCATTATATACTCTGTTTCAGTGACAGGTCTTGACTCACTGGGTCTTCATCAAGGACGTTTAGTACAGACGTATCCCTCAGGCCACAGAGAATATTGATGACATTCAAACTGGGAGAATCCATTAAAGTCACATCCATTTACTATTTAGACACAACTCACATTAACACCTGCTTTTGGGAATGTGGGAACACCTTGCTGTTAATTACAGCTTTGTTTGTGAAAATGTAATTTGCAGACTTTCCTCAACTGTTCTTCACCAGGTTTTGTTGGATCCTCTCATCCTGCATCAGGAATAGAAAACTATTCAGTCAGAAACAGGAGAAACAGGCTGTTTTGTTAAATACACACTCAGTAATGTTTTCCTCACTCAAAACATTTCTTGCAACATAAAGAAATGGATGGGAAAATGTCTTTTACATGATTTACAAATATTTTTAAGTTTGTTGTCTCACTCTTTAAGGGAGATGCAGCATATTAAATAACATCTGCATTTTGTGCAACTCATTAAATTAATCCACACTGGGAAGTTAATGAGGGGAACACAGCATATTTATTAAACATTGCATAGCGCTACATATGTTGCCCTCGATATATTTATTTATTTATTTATTTAAAAAAAAAAAAATGTGCAAGTTAAAAAACAAATAATCAGAGAACTTTCTCTGGACTAACCTTGCATGGTAACACGGGACCAATTCTTACTCTTAACTAGTTGCTTATTAGCATGCCTATTATTAACTTATTGGTTGTTTATTACAAAGCACACATTCTGTATGACCCCTTGTTCTACATCCCCAATACAACCTGATTCCTAAACTTAAAAACTACCTTACTGACTATTATATACAGCAAATATCATAGTTAATCTCATAGTGTCATATATTGACACAAATTACATAGTTTGTTAATAGACAGAACAGGACCCCTAATAAAGTGTGACCCCTCGTATAATATTTAGTTTAATCTCCTGGGATTGATGATTAATTATTATTTTACTAGTTTACTAACTAAATAGCTAATTAACAATAAAACAACACCAACAAAACAAAACAAAACAAAAAAATCTAAAACAAATAAATAAATTTGAATAAAAAAATGAATAAACCCAAAATTGCTTTTGACTGTCAGTTATTTGATGAAAGTGATTGCGATCAGTTATCTACACACATCTACAGAACTAAAAGGAAGGAACTAGTAACAAAGCCTCTTTTTCCGGCCGCTACTTTTGGCTTTCTGTGCATGAATACTCAGAGGACTCACTCAAATGACTGAAGGGCTGTGTAGCAGCCACTTGCGGTCAGCTTTATTTATTTAATTATTAATTTGAAGCCTCACCACCAAACACTTTGGATGGACCCTAATTGATGTGAATTGACGCTGCTTGCCATAGATAATGGCTTCTTGGGTGACTCTCTCTACCCACAGTTCATTCAGTGTCGCCACACAGCAACTTAACTGCCCTTAAAATGTCGGCCCGCAACATGGGAGCTGTTGGGCAGACGGGATTATCAGTCTTTGTTATCGTGGAGTGTCTATTATGCACAGGCCTTCTATTCACAATGGACCTTAAAGAGTGTGTCAGTGCAAGCCACATAGCAAACTAGCTCACTGACAAACACACTAACATAACCAGCTCTTGGCCACAATGCACAGCACCCCAGTGCAGGTAAGAAAACGGATATATTCCTTATATATATATATATATCTATTTATATATGTATTTATATATATATATATATATATATATATATATATAGTGCATTCTTTTGGTACACGGTTTACAAAAAGTAGTAGATCCTGTTGAGTTGTTAGAGGTTACAGCCATGATTTGTTGCTTCTGCGTTGGGGAATAAGTGAACAAGGCTACTAACTTTGTTGTGCAGTTGCATGACCCTGTCTGAGATATTTTCCAAAACCCTGCAGCTTTACTGGTTACAAGTGACTTTTTCCAACAAATTGCAGTGTAGCATGTTGAAAGGGTGCGTCAGTGTCTTGTGTGTCACATTGCATTGCACGCACAGCTTTACAGTTTAAGGCTTTCCATCTGACGCAGACAGGCTGTCCTAAATATCTCTCTTAGGTAGCACTGGGAAGTTAATTTTAATGAATGTGAACTAGTTCGCCAATGATTGAGTAATTAATTTTTTTACTATAAACTATAAATTCAAAGCTAATTCTAGCATGCATATTGGCTAGCACAACATTAACAGCACTAGACTTTTTATTAGTACTTATAAAACACATATTAATGCACATATTAACTTATTCTGCATGGCCCTTATTCTACATCCCTAATAGAAAATAATATATAATAATAATAATAATATTATAATTGTAATTAAAAGTAATTATTAATAGTTAGTAAGGTAGTTTTTAGGTTAATGGATCTAAAATATGCTCATGCAGAATAAGGCATCAATATAATTGTTAATACACAGTCAATATGTTAGGAATAAGTATGACAATTACCATTTTCATTAGCTGTATCTGTTCAACTTTAATGTTTAATGGTAACAACCTTATTAAGATTCTCATTGTTTTTGTGGCAAACTGCCCTGATTGTAAAACTCAATTATATATTTATTCTTAAAAAATACATTGCACCATTAAAAAGTCACAAGTTTGAATCTAACATCGCCAAAAGCGCTGAATTAACAATTTTGCTACCGTGATGAAGTCGCTTGCTGTCACGGCGAAACAAGAACTAGCAGCAAATTGTGGGTTAATGAAGCCAAGATATTATGAAACTCGTGACGGCGTGACACTTTTGACACCGAGCGATGTGGCGGCCTCTGCCATCTACAGCAACCTTTGCTCATAAGGTGTAGCAGTGTTAGCATGTCAAGCATGTAGTTTCTGATCAGCCTCAGTGCTAGTGCGAGAAAAATGATTTGGTGTCCCTGCGGTTCCTTGAGGAGAACTGAATTTTCTGGCGAAAGGCGAGCCTGCTGCGTGTCTAATTTATTCATTATTCTTTTCCCCTCTCTCTCTCCTTCCTCTGCGTTTTGCTTCTTTTCTCTTCCTTGTAGCCACCACTGAGTTAATGCTTATTACAACAAATTATGTGTGAAACTTCTAAACTCAGTGTTAGGAGTGCAGGGGATAATCCAGTTTGCGACCGATTGAAGAGATCCAGCCTCATGGGGTGCGGACATGCTCACTTCAGATGTACTCTTTTGAAATCCCACATACTGCCTGAATATTGCGTATTATTTCAAATTCCTAAATCAAATATTCACTGACCTGGGCCTGCTGCTCCAATTTAAACAATACAAAAATCTTTAATCAAGACTGACTGCATGATTATTGCACTGGATGTTTGTCAATGCATGATTCAATAGTTGTTGAGACCACAGAGGGAGGGCAATTGTCTTCAACAACAGGAGAATATAATCCAGTTTAAAGAGATTATGGACACTGTGTGGGGATTTGACCAGAAGTTTAATTGTTAAAAGTTTTTTATTACTTCTACAGATATTTTAGAAGTATGCTGTACCATCTAAATTAAATGAGCTTATTCAAAATATGTTTTAATATGACAATAAGTCAGCCAGACAGCATTGGTTTGCACTAATAAAATAAAATAGTGGAATCTTTTAAATGTGAAAGTCATAGGAGTTTATCACAAGGCCACAATTCAATGGATTTCCGTATTTTGCTTTGAGTAAGATATTGTCATGTACACCAAGTCCTTGTTTCGGCATCTGTTATTATCATAATAATTGCAAATATGTTATTTTGTTTCATTTATTTATTCATTTATGTAAATATCACCCAAACTTGTGGTAATCTGTTTATTGTCCTCCTTTTTCATTTTATTTGAATTTTGTCATTTCTTATGACATCGTACTTTAGGAAGTGACATCATTTTTTTGTGGGAAAAGAGCACAAACATCAGCATGATTTTCTGTGGTGTTAACTGGCTTGTATGGCTATAAAATGTTCACCCTTTCTGATGAATATATAAAATATATATACATAAATACATATATATATATACATATAATACTTAATATAATACATATATAAAGTACATAATAAGTACATAATAAATCACACACACTCCATGATTTCTTTCTTTACGTTCACCGTTGAACATTTTGTTATTTAATGAATTTATTTTGCATCAAAATAGTCACTTTTCATAAGAATGATTCATTCAGGATGAAACTGTATGCCTGTACTGTATATAGACACGTATCTATATGTCTGTCTTCCTGTAAGCGTATCTTAATATCCTGGCTCTTTGGTTCATGTTTTTTATCGTCTTGAAGGCATTTGCGCTATTACTCTACCTATTTCTCCAGATTGTGAACACACAGCCCTGTTAGAGGACTGAATGTGATTTATCTCTGTTTGCTCGGATTCCTTTTAAATTGCTTAATGGTTTGAAACTCTTCTCTGACAGCAGGCCATTAGAGACTGCTTGTATGGAGATAATTTGTGGTGAGGCAGGACAGTGGCCATAATGGATGTCTTGTGTCTTATGTAATTGTAACCTGAGAGGTATTGAATGCACTCTCTCATGAATACTTTGCGGTCATCAATGTGAAAACAAAGACGAGCCTGGCTGCCAGCGGTGCGCCGACCATTTTACCGTTGCTCTGGTGTCTATATTTATTAAACGAGGAAGAGAAGAGTGAGGGGAAAAAAAGCACTTAATTCATTATTTCTGAATAAATGATCACAGAACGGTCAGTTACGGGCTAGGGTGTCTTCTGATTTATTTATTTTTTTTACACTTATATTTCAGTTTTTATTTTGCTAGTCTCACAAATATTGAGAGTGATTAAATGAATTTGAGTTTATAGCTCTCAGAAACCTGCAAATGCTTAATTTTTTTTCTATTGAAAACAGCAGAAAATACAATGAGATACAGTGTTCTGCCAGTGGGTTTTGTGGGTACTGTATGTTGTGGGAGATTTTATCAGGGCGGATGATTTGAGAGGGATCAGATGAACCCTCAGACCAGCTGCTGCTGTTGGTTTAGGGCTGGAGTTCTGGGATGGAGAGATTTACAGCGAAGATCTTTGTCATCCAACAAATGAAACTATGCTGACTCACGTACTCTACTGCCTTGGGAAGAAGTTCAGCTCTGACTTCTGCTCAGTTTAGTTTAGAGGGGTCAAACGTTCTTTCATAGTTGTAACTTCAGTTTCATTCTTTAAAACTTTACAAGTGAGAATGGGAAGGAGAAGAAAATCACTTTATTATTTGAAAAAACAAATTATTATTTTGTAGCTCATTACGCAAGTCTATTTGTTCACAGCCCCAAAAGTGCTTAACAAGTTGTAAAGATACATACATTATTAACACTACTTTAAGACGTCCTTTTTATATGTTGTAATAACAATATGTATAATTATATGAAAGTAACTCTAAGCCAAACGATTTCTCACCTGGTCCTACTTTATATTAAATGGCCTTAACTGCTGTGTACTTACATTTAAATGAATCAAGGTACAATCCCCAATCCTACCCAATACCTTAAATTAATAAGTTCCTTACTTACTAATAATAAGCAGCAAATAAGAAATCTATTGAGGAAAAACTCATAGTTAATAGTGAATAAGTGTTACCTAATTTAAAGTGTAACCTAATAAAGTAACCTAAGTTCCATTTGGGCTTTTTAGGACACTTTCACTCTGGATAGTTGCAGTATCTAAATCACTTGATATCGGTAAAATTTCTTGTTTTACATTTTAAATTAGATTCACTCGCTGAGGTGTTTAAAAAATTTCTAACATGGCCATGCAAGAGTCACACAGTTAAACATAAAACATAGAAACACTGAGCTGTGATGTGGATGACGTCTTGCACTGTACATTTGCCAAATATGCCATATTTGCTCATAATTTCTTGGCCAGTTTCTCACTGTGCTGTCAAAGATACAAGAAAATGTATTTTTAAATACTGATTTATCATTGCCCAGCACTAAAAAATGGACAAACATTCAGTGTATATTTATATGATTAGATTTATATTATATATAAACATATTTAATACATAAACATAGCATGTTTTTTCTTAAATATATCCATGCATGTTTTCGTATTTATATATAAATATGCACAGTACACACTCATATTGTATGTAAAAAATTTTGGGTGCGTTTAACTGACAGAATATTCCACATGTAAAAGTAAAAGTGCATGTAAATGTTTACAAATCAGATAAAAATCCAATATTATTAATGACTAATGTCAATGTGGCTACTAAGGATGTCATAAACGAACGAAATGACAAAATAATAACAGTAATAATAAATATGTTTTAGGATGTAAAAAATATAGACCCGTATAGATTGTATATTATATACACATAACACTATATATATATGAAGAACTGATATACTCAAAATGAAATTTTATGCTCACTAAACAAATAAGCAAAAGTGCGACACTGTCTTTGTACGACAGGTCAGATTTCCTCGCTTTCGCTGAACCGCAATCAATTAATTTAGTCAAAGGTTCTGAGCGATGCGTCTGATTAGAATCCAAGTCTCTGATGATGATGATGAAATATGTAAATAAAGCGAAAGTGTTTTTTGATCATCGCCATCCATCTTTTAATGATTCAGAGAAACTGCAAAGATTAATCGTAACCTCACTGCAGCCAAATCATTTCCAGGGGTTAATGTAGCATGCGCCAAGCAGTTCTACCTCTCTGAAGAGAGTCGTCCACCGAAACAGGTACACTCCTTTCTTTGTATGCTAACGAGTCAGCAGGCTTTATTTAAATCAATCGGTGCAGCGTGATTAATTAAAGCACAGCTGTCATTTGAATGGCAACCTGAGGAAAGCATGTAGGACATGTCTGATACGTGATCCTCCAGGCCGATGTGTAAAATTCAGAGCTTTTTTTGCCATGCGGTCGAGTGAGTTATTGCGTGCTATTCTCTCTGTGATACTCTGGTGATGTGAGACTCCTGTTGAAAGCTTGTCACAGCTTTATAGCATGTTTTATCTTCTAAGGGGCTCCTTTAGATTTATTCCTCAGGGTTAAAGTATCTTAATTCATTCTTAAGATGACAGATGCGATTTCACTTCGAGCCTCTGTGCTCAGGTGAAAGAGTTGTTTAGCGCACTGTTCGTGTTTATAGACACTCACAGGTGGGATGCATATTCATCTGGCATTCTTAGGTGATCAAAACTAGGCTAATGAGGTGACCCAGATACAGCACATTATCCATGCATATGAATCAGACCATCATTAGCCAATTCAGTTATGTCAGGAGAATTTCATCAGCTGGATGTGCGCAGTTGCTCTCACTTCTCACACTGGCCCCTTTAATTAAGGCATAATAGTAAAATGCTTATTATAAAGTATGTGCGTGAGTCCAAGCAGACCAAAGAAGAACAATCGGCGGTGCTGCTTTTAGTCTTTTTTTTCTGTTCGTTCTTTTGCTTCTGCCTTGCAGATTTTCGTGAAACATAAACAAAAAGAATTTCTGAACTTCAAACCTTGCAGTGTGTGGGTTTATGATGTCTGTGCAGGTGTTGTTGCAGTTAGTAACTTGACTGGTAAAGTTTCAGAGGGAAAACAAGCCAGGTGTCCAAACTACTGCAAAAACTAAAGAAGAATCTGTTTATACTGCAATGTACTTTAAATGTATGGTCTTATTTGCGGAGGGAGCAGCATATTTTCTTGTTATTTCAAAAGAGCAGCGAAATACAGGAAGTATGATATAGGTGTTTAATTATAATTAATCAATACATACAGTACATCTAACATAATATCAATAGCCTATAAGTTTTAAATAATTTAAGTTGTGCTGTACTCTGTTTTTTTTTTTTTTAAACCAACATGCTTTAAGGAGGCATTCTCTTCAGTTTTCAGTTTACTTTATAAACCTTTTATTTTCAGTGACAAAAATTTTAAAATGAATACAATGAATTTAAAGAGATTAAATGTGTAATTTTCATTAAGCGTTCATGGGGGTTTCAATTTTGATACTGTATCCTTAAAAAGAAAAAAAAAATAAACAGAAATTGATATGATTTTTTTTAGGAAATATCCTATAAGGAAATATCACAAATCATGACATCTCACCAAAAATCACTTCCCAGATGATTTATAAGTATATTGTAAAAGAATAACAGGAAAAGAGCGGTGCTGAAAAGACAGGATGTTTAAAAAAAAAAGAATATATATTAGCTATATTTATGTAATCTGACATATTGCACTAAAACTCAGTAATTTTATGTTCAATCATGGGAAGTTATTTTCACTTCCAAAAAAAATAAAAATAATATATATACATACACATTATATACTAATACATCCCTGTGCATAGGTAGAAGTCTTATCTGAAATAGCCTTTTTCTATCTAAAGTCGATTTATAAAGTTTTAAGGACACACATAGTGGCCCATAATTGGTTTTAAACATCCTGCAGGAGTTGGCCATAATCAGCTCATATCATTCATGTCATAAAGTCTCAATGCATTTCAAGCATACAGTATAAATGAGCCTCAGGCAAGCTGTTCTATTCAAAGACTGGTTCAACACTGCAGGACCCTTCGGGGGAAAATGAGGTGAACTCCTGAATATGTTTCAAAGAATCTGTAGAAGATTCTAAATCAGTCACCCCAGAGGCTGGATAGATAATAGATAGATAGATAGCATGAATTCAGAGCCTCCAAATCAATTACACGAGTTCATGAAAACACAGTTAACTTGGAAATTGTGAGCAATAAAGTGGTAATAATAGATAAATATACACACACCTTTTTTCTTTTCTTTTTTTTTTTTTTCAATTTCAATCTGGCACTATTTTATTAATTTTTTTATGATTCTATGATTTTACTACTGGATTATACGTTTTTTTCTTAATATATAAATATACTTCCATTCAAATTTGTGGTCAGTATATATATATATATATATTTATTTTTTTCCTTATTTCGGCAGAGACTTATCTTTCATCACACTTTATTTTAAGGTTTATTAAAAAGTGATTATGACTTTTGCCTCAACTAACTCCTAATTTGCTGCTTGTTATTTATCTAGTAGTTATTAAGTTTAGGTATTTTATAGGTAAAGGCTTATAAGTATAGGCTTTATATGCATAAGGATAAACAGCCAGTATGTTAATAATAGGCAATAATAATTGGTTTAGGATTATGTGACATTGAGTGATAAAAGAAAACTTGCATCACAGGAAAACATAACTGTTTTCTATTCATTATCATTTAAAATGTAATTTCAAATTGCTATAATATCTGACACTATTATTGTATTTTATGTATGAATGTATACATATATATATATATAAATTTAAAAAACATAAAAAATACTTTAACTTTTAATTAACATAGTACATGTTTTATTAATATTAGTATTATAAAAATTAACTGTTTACTATGGATTGTATTTAACTGTCTTTAATTAAATGTTTGACCTATATCTATAGCACAGGATTATACAAAAACATTATAAGAGTTCTATAAAATGAAACTCAAAAACAGAAGTTTAAATGAACACAAATACTGAACAATAAATACAATAAAACGTCACATGAACTAGTGATTTAGTAAATGGTGATGGTGCAATTTGTAGCTGAAGCTGGCACCCTGATCCCCAGGCTCAGAACAGAAATGTAAGCATGGAGAATTTCTGCTCTGCACTTTTTCAATGGAGAAAATCAGAAATGTATGTTAATGTATGATAATCTGTGAAAATGACATGCAGATGAGCATTTGAATCTACAATACAGCATGAGGCTGGTGCTACATATGCACATGAAGGCAGATGCTATGCTAGAATGCTCAATTACAAAGAAGAGTGATCAGTCTGTCGATTTAACCTTTTTATTGACATTCTTTACTACCTTTAACCTCTGTCGTTTCCATGGTATGAACTAAGTATATTTAGCTGACAAAACAAGATGTCACAAAGACAGTTCCTTAGCTAAATGGCTTTTGCTAGAGAACTTAAAGGCAAGAAGGTCTGCTTCACTCTAAATTGTGCATGCTGTGGTCTCCAGAGTAAAATTCAACACCAAAAGTCAGCACGATAACCAGAACACAACTCGTTACTAAAAAACAAAAAACATTTAGTAAGCCTGCAATATAACTTCCAAAGTCACGTCAGGAAAGTTTAAAATGGCAGGAATTTACCAAATAAACCCCTTTTAAACAATGCCCATCTTATTCTCTCTATTTGAAGGCTTTATTCTTCATGGAGTAAACTAATTTGAACATGTACTTAACAGTAGAGGGCACTACACCATCATTTACCAGCTTCATTCACACCACATTCTCTGATCAGAAATGGGTTAGCAGCAGAAAGCCAAAGTCTTGTCAACTATAAGAATGAGAAGACGAAATGTGCAGTAAATTCAATTGCGACCTCCTTTACAAAATATCTTATATATCATAATAATTGGTTGCTATTTAAATGAAATGTATGAAAAATACATACTTATTTCTGGACACAAGAACGCACACCAGAAAACCAACACAAACCACCGCCACGCGGCAGAAATAATGAGATGTAGAAAATAGATGAGGCCACGCATGATCCGCTTAAACCGCCATTTAACTTTGTTCACTAGGCATTAATCATATGTGAATGCAATGGCACTGATTGGCTTTTTCAGTCCAATTTAAAATGTGAAAATAACTGTATAATCCAATGCCATTAGTTGCCATTCTGCTCGAGTGACACCTTCTAAATGTCAAACAAATACCTGAAGCCATTGATAAGACACCGGACCCCACAAGATAATGGCACTCTCGGTTATTTAAAGTCTTACAAACTCAAAGTCCTTGATTATTTATAAGCACGTGGACAGAGTTTGGTTTCGCCCCGTTCCTTCCGTGCCTTGTCGAGAGCAGCAGGCTTGAGCTGCAGGAGGTTAATGTTACAGGCCAGGCCACATATGTTAAAGGAAACTACCTGCCTCTATTCATGTAATCAGATGTGCCTGCACAGCGAGACGCCAACAAAACTCCCTTTAAGTCACAGGATCGCAAGCAAAGCAAATCACTTTAATGTTCTTCAGCAGTTCTTTTCTTAGTGATGGATCCTCAACCTCTCGTAACGCTTCATGTGATTTCGGGTGCTTCCCCGAAAATGTACTGAAATGTACAGGATCAGTATACTATACAATCAATGTACTTTATATTCATGTACAAGAAGTACTAACAGCTTCTAAAACTTAACTTTTGAGTTGCATAAGTGTTTGTGTTCATAATAATCTTATAATACTGTGAGCCAGGCAAGAGCTAATGATTTTTCTTCAGCTGTACATTTTTTTTTAACAGCACCAGAGTAAATTACTTTTGAGGTTGTTGTTGTTGTCAAGGAATATACTGCTCAAGGGACAATGCAATGCAGAAATTAATTACAGATGTAATTACATAAGTATTTTTTAAATGTAAGTACAATGTAAAAACATGTATGTACACCATAAGTGCATTGTACCAAATGATTTATTGAAATGTAAGTATATAGGTAAGGCCACCTAAAATAAAGTGGGACTGTGGGATTATATTATATTAGGTGGCCTTAACTATGTACTTTCATCAACAAATGCACTTATGCAGTATAATGCACTTATTGAGCTCATAATGTATTGCTAAGAACTTTTGCTGCTATTGAGGTGGGATACACGTACTGTTAGGGACAGGTATAAGGTATCTACCCAGTATCAAGGTATTTATTCGTGGCAGGGACACGTTTATTTTGTTATTTTTTCATTTTTTAAACTAAAATGCATTCAATAGAATCTTAGTTTAAAAAACATGCTGGACTTAAAAAAAATGAAATAAACATGTCCCTGGAATGAATAAATAGATTAAATGAAATTACGTGACTACATCACAAACTGCCGTGAGACTGGGTTGAAGGTATAGGTCAACAGTGTAATTATAAATGTAATAATAATACAGATGTAATAAAGATGTAACTATATATATGTATTTTAAAAATATAAGTACAATGTAAAAACGTATGTACACAATAAGTACATTGTATCAAATTAATTTAAATGTAAGTACACAGTAGTTAAGGCCATGTGATATGAGGTGGGACTATTAATCTCAGTTAATATATATATAAAAAAAAAACATGAATCCCTTGAATAAATATCTACCTTAAAGCTTCTATCAAGAATTTAAGGTTTAGATGCTCTCAGTGATATTGATATTGTAAGCATATCTATGTGCACTAGAACTTTACTGTATGAAGAAATTCCTATAGAATACTAATTAGATAACATTGGCATTGCTGAGAATCAAACCTAGGACCTTGGCATTGCTAACGCCATGCTCTACCAGTTGAGTTACAGAATCAATAACCTAGCTAGAGAGCCATGGCCCATCTTTATCCTCTAGCCTCTTTTTGCTGCTGTGTGCTTTTTGTCTTAGACATATTAGCTTTTATAAATAAAACAGATTTACCTTAATTTAGTTTTAGAATTGTAATGTCTCACACTTCTGAATGTCACCCTTTAACAGAAGTTTACTCTGAAGCCATCAAAAAAATGTCATTGCAGTGGCAGCATCTCATTGAAATTCAGTGTTTCTTTGTCTTGTTCAATCATTTATTATTAATTCAATTATATTTCATATTCAGATCGTGAATGGCTCTAATCTGGGATATTATTGAGATTCTGAATTATTGAGAATACCATTAGAAATCGCTCACCTTGGGGAAAGAATTTGTCGTCTTTGTGAGTTTTATGTTAGCCCATTAAAAGTTCCTCACATCATTGAAGATTGGGAAGCGATATGAAACCCACTGCAATGAAATCTTAACATGGCTTCAGTTTTTTTTTTTTACATTTGAAGTTTTTTGGCCACCACAGAATTTGTAACCAACACTTAAAGCCTTGCTGCTGAAGGACAGGCAATGTCACAACACAAAGAGCAAAATTTACTTTAGAATACTGAATGTGACAGGAAAATAAAACTCTCCTGTTGAAGTTACATCCCAGGTTTGACTGGCAGAGTCCTCAGACGGCCTGTTGCACCCTTGTCTAAGCGTATTTGGAGAATGATATCGGTTCTTTGAGTGCATTCTCAGTGACAGGCTTTCACCCACATCCAAAACCACTTTTGTTCTCATTTTGGTGCCCATGGCTGCTCTAAAGCCCTGGAGAAACATATTCATTTTAGACTGTTCAACAAAAACCACATTCACAGCAATGTAGCAAATGCTACTAGCATGTAGACCTACAGTGTCTTCCTTTATAACTTGATTTATAAAAATGAAAAATAAATCAATCTGGAAGCTATTTATTTTGGTCACAGCATATATTCGCTGGCCTTAACTACTTTGTGCTTAGATCAAAAAGTATCATGCACGTATTGTGTATTGCAAAACACGTTTGCTGCTATTGAAGTGGGACACAGTTAAGGTGGGGGATAGGTTTGCTGGTATTGGTAGGTTTAAGGGTGGGTTAAAGTGTAAGGAATGGGTCAACAGTGTACTGACAAATGTAATTACAGATGTAACTACATATAGCCAAGGCATTATTAAAAGTACAATAGAAATGCATGTTGGTAAGACATTAAGATGTCCGCATCAAAATAAATGTACGTATTATACATTGTACATATGTACATATTATAATTTATAAAAGAATAAGGCAGCATATTAAATGTTATTGTGTTTTAAATAAGTAAATTCAACCTCAACAACAACAACAACAACTTCTAATTCAACAAAACAAATGGGAAAAACATGGAATATATTGGCAAATTGTAAAAAAGTTACATTTTATTTTTAATAAATCATCATTGATTTTTGTTGTTAATATGCCTGATAAAATTTTTACATTGAATGAGATTTTAGTGGGTTCTGTAATATAGGGGATTTGGGGTTTTTTTATTGCTCAGAAAAACAAAAACTAAATCGCAATTAATTTAAACTGATGTTTATTATTATTATTATACTTTTGGGGTGGGGGAGGGGAAAACAATAATTTAAAGCAGTATTACACTTTTTTATGCTTAAACCCTTTTTCGTCTTTGACTAATGTACACAATAAGTGCATTGTATCAAATGGTTAATTTAAATGCAAGTACATAATAGTTAAGGGTACATAAAATGAAGTGACATCTTCATTTAAAAATATATACATTTTACCTTTCGATTACGTGTACAATTACCTTTTTATTCTTTTAGAAGAACTAAACAGTTGGAAATACATCACAAATCGCAAAACATTTTTTTGTGCATTTCACTTTGAATTTTGCACCACTTCTGTCACCAAACAGAATTGGAAAAATAATGTTTTCAAACATTCCTGAACACGCCCGCCCCAAACTCACGCCATTGGCTGAGCCTGTTGCTATGTCAGGCAGGTCAGGATTCTTAAACAAACAGAGCAATATTTCGACAGTTCTCCAGAGCCAGCGTTGACAGTTTTTTTGTGAATTAACCTACAAATGACTTGCTTAGAGCTCTTTCTGCATGTTAAGCTGAAAACGAAAAAGTATTTACATCCAAAAATTACACACTCACTTCAGTCTCTTACCTAAGCCAGAGGTGATTTAACCTTCTCCGGATGCATCTTTATCTTTTCTCCCGTGTATTAATACATGCTGTTTATGCTTCAGTAATGATTCTTTGGTGGGGAAATGTTTAACGATCTAAAGACTTTAAGAAGGTTTCAAAATCATGATGTTTTAGAGACATTACCAAGACATTTTAAAATTCTTGGCACTCCTGTATGTTTTTTCTTTCTTTTTTTGAGGTGAGATTTGGGACTCTCATACTAATTTTCCCTCTCTGCAGATGAAAAGTCCGATTAGCTGGATGAAAATGAAAATATTTCTCATCAACATTAAAAGAAGTGGAATAATTCCAAGGTTTTGATATGAGGTTATAAAGAATTAGAGCCATGTCTGTCAGGATGATTGATTTCAGTATGTGCAAGAGGTCATCTTTCATTTCCAATGCACTGAGATAAAGTTGGGAATATGACAGTCTCAATGGCGATTAAATCAGGGCTATATCTGTAACTTGTCTATAATGCTGAAACTAATCCCTAGAAGCAACACATTTGTCTCGGATGAAGCCAGTATGAGAACAGTCCACTGCCTTATTAATGAGGTGTCTATATTGCAAACTCATATTCGTGTTCCTTCACCCTATCTATTTTTGTAGCAGAAAGACATTTGAATTATTTTTATTGCGATTCTTATGAGGTGACTTCCTCAAATATCTGAGATTGTATAGATTAACATGTTTCATGGTGTTTATTTGGATCTGAAACCGAGCAAAAAAAAAATGCAATTGAAGATTAAGGCACGCACTAAAGTACCAAGACCATCCCTACACCCTGTGGTTTACAGTATTTGTTAATATTGGTTCAGCTGGAGATTGCAGGGGCGCATGGTGAGGAAAGCGCAGCCTAACCCCTTCCGCCCTGCAGCTAGAGCAATCCAGGGCTGCCTGTCACCACGGTGAGTTCCTCTGGGCATGAAGACATGAGCTAATGGAGAAGAAGCGAGCGAACACAGTCTCAGGGGTCCTGTACACACACAGGGTGAAATAGAGGTTATGGAGCTTCTTAAATTTTTAACCGTGCAACCTCTCCAACACTGTAATTAGGCAGATAACCTGTTAGGCGTGTGGGGTTTTAACACTGATGCTTTAAACCTGATCGAAGCTCCAGGCAATGAAGTCGAAATTAATTTTACACTGCTTGTGCAACAGAGACTCCCCAATTAATGGTAAAAAAAAAAAAAGGAAAGAAAAACAAGAAGAAAAAAAAAAACTATCCCCTGTGAAGAAGACATGATTAATATTTTACTTTGGTTGAGTACAAAAGGGTTTGGTAAAAAATTTAGATGCCACATGACCGTCTTTGGCATTCAAATTTCAAAGCAGAGCAGAGTGATTGGTTTTATTCTTTATTAACATATAAACAGCTTTAAATTTCATGCAATAAAATTCATTTCGAGGGATTTACACTCGGTTTGTCATCTTAGATTTCAAAATGCTTTTCATATCGCATGTTGGAATCCATGTATGCCAGTTTGACATTTGCATAAATGTAAAGCTCTAAAAAAGGCGATAAAGGCCTTTTATTGCTTGCATTTTTAGAGCTTTTCCCTGTAGATCTAAAATGGGAAACAAACAGGGATTACACAGGCTTCAGCCTAAAATATATGAAAAGCATTTTCAAATTCTCAGATGGTGTGGCTGTTTTTTTGAGCTGACACCAGAGCTCAGGTATGACTTCATAGCACAGAATTGGTGACATACAGCCCCCTATAAGTGCCATCTCCTGTCCTATTTCCACAGACAGCCAACAGGAACAGCAGGAGACGGGTATGTGAGCTCTTCCTGTGCCGTGAACAGCCAGAGTTAATGTGATTTGAGCCATGTGAGTGATGTGTTGCGTTTTCTGCAGTTTGGTGGTGCCAGCTAATGACATGCTTTAGTTTCAGCTCAGATTTTTCAAATGAACTTGTCTGGTCCATGAATAAAAGAAAAAATGTCTGTGTGATTGCTCATATTACAACAACGTATGTATTGATATGTGCTTAGTAGTATTCATGTTCATTTATTTGTTTTACTCGTAGGTGTTAAAATAAAATACAATAAAATAAAATAAAATAAAAATGATGCCAATGAATGGATAGATTCTAAAACACACAGCTTTAGAGGCATACAATGGAGATATAAAGTTTATTGAATTAATGAAATTCCCAAGTAGATCTTATTCGTGTTAATAATAAATACATGTTTAACTGCATCACATTTTTAAAGCAGTTAACAAATTTACCTAATTTGACATTATTGATTTAATTTTTCTCTGTTCTGGCCAGAACCATCGCGATAACACAAAGACATAAAATGATAGTACTAAATAACTTTAAAAGCATTTCACATATTTTAGTTTCAATATTTAATGTAACTGAGCAATACTAAGAGTGTGCTTATTAGTCCCATCTGGATTTCCTTTACAAATAACTCAATTTTACTTTCAGTTCTGAAAGCAGTCTAAAGAGATCCATGCATTGTACACATGTAAAAAGCTATCACTGTCGAACATTTCAATTAGTTTGTTACAAAATCTGACCCATCAAAAAATTCTGCTCATTAAAAAACCGACAACAGAAAACAATTCTCTGTGTGCAGGACATTTCACTTTCTTTCTCCAGTTCTGATGTCAAAACGTACACAGATGTCGTCTGTCCAAAAGTATACGAACATCCATACTTTATGTACCTACGAATAAGATAACCCAGGGTTCTTCTGTGACTACTTGAGCCAACAGTCAACTACCACGAATGAACCAGCTATAACTTGAAGCTATTTAAAGCAGCACCTGACAGCAAGTCAGAAAGTTTGCCGTCCTTGGTAGTCGCTTGGTTTCAAGGACTTGCTGTACATTAAACAGCAATGCCTGTGGGACTGTTTCTATGGTGTACAATGTGTGAACTTGTCTCCACTCCGCTCCTTCAGTGTTTCTAATTAACGCTGATCACTCTTAAACTTGCATACAAATACAGACTTAGATCACAACTAAGACGCGAGCGAGCTGCTGCCATATGGTGCTGTCTGACGTCCAGAAACGAGGCCAGTGGTCCTGTCTGAGTTTTCAAACTGGCCACAGATTGTTCACGGTGCAGCACGGTACATTTGTGCTGCCCCGATCTACTCTGCCAACCTGTGTTTGTGTGTGAGTCACCTTTCTAGGCTCATTTTCTTCTTGAGTAACTTGCATTAGACATGCGAACTCTGACTCTACCTTTCCTTTGGTCGTGATGCTGATTTCATTGTAGATTGTTTTTAGGGGTCATTCGCACAGAACACATTCCGTCTGCGCTATTTTGTTATTGTTGCGCTCTGTCTTGCTGTTTTTAAATGCAAAAATGCATTGCAAATTCGCCTTTAGGCACGCTATTTAATTCTTTTCACTTTTGTAGAAAAACAAGATTCCGAGATTGCACATCTAACCTTTGCATCCCAAAGTCAAATTCTTTGACCATCTCCAAGTGCTCAAAAGCATATGGCCATCCACAGAGAGCAATTCATCCACGTACCTCCAGAGCCATCTGTTCTGTGACATGTACGGCTAATTCTCAATTCAACAGGAAAGCGGACCATTGAGGTGGACTAATTTAATCAATGACAAATTAATAAATTCGTGTAGAGCAAGAGAAGGACAAGGCTGTATAAACTTGCGCCGTGCTGATGACCGTTCTGTTGTGGTCCGATAAAATGAGGTTGCTTTGGTCCCCGGTTTTGAATTATTAATTGCTCTCCCAAGCAGGAATGTTTGCTAAACAGTGAGGTCTTCTCTAGTTCAGTTCTTCTGCTCCACTGCTGCAGAACCCTTGGGAGGGGACGACTGAACATTTCTGAGAGCCTGTTTACGAAGCGCGGGCCGGCTGTTTCCGAACAGCACAAACAGAAACTTTGAAGATGCTTCTAGCAGAGCTTCGGTTTACATAGGTGCTCGATATAGTGTGTTAAGACATCAAATTGGGGATCACAATGCAATCTCGATTGTTATGCATTTAATTACATAATGTAATTTATGATAAATAAAAACTATATTTATTTTCAGCCCTCACATAGCAAAATATATTTTGTTTTTACAAAATACATTACAGTAACCTACCGTACATGTATGCAAAATGCAAATGTTATTAGAATAAAGTAGATCAAAACTAGATATATAATGCTCTATATTTTTATACAGCTTACGGTATATTCCTTGCTGATTTTTGGTGTTATACGTCCACACAGCTATTATTATTCAAATAATTGTTTAGAATGAATGTTTCCTCTTTTATCCACTAATTAACGTACTTGTGGAAGTAAATTAGGATAATAACATAAATGCATGTACGTAGTTTAAATTAATCTCCATGTTTCTATGATTACAACCCACTTACATTTTGTTTTTTAATTTTGACTGAACTTAAATTTTAGGGGTAAGCTATAAATTCAATCAGTAGCCAAGTGTGTTTGGAAGTTTTCCAAAATTGAATTTTGTGAAGATGGTTTACCTGCTTATTAGTAGCTAGAACTAGTTTCCATGTAACTGAAAGGTTATTTTATGAAATTTTTTTGAATGATGACTCATCAATTTGTGCGTGCATGCACATTGCGAGCGAAACGCTAGGTTAGCCTTCATTTACATCGCCCAACAAAGCCACGGCCCTCGTCATTCAACTGAATCCAGGTCATGTATAAAAATGTGAAAATTTCTGTCTCAAATCCTGCCTCCCCCCTACAACATGCTTTAATCATGAATTGTGGGATAACGTTCAGCAGGAGAGACGTCACTGTGCTGCTCTCCGCTAGAGTCATGTGACACTAACTTTGATCTGCCGAAGAAACGGGTGAAAGCTTCAGGAAAAAAAAATTACCAATGAGAGTGAGAGAGGGAAAAGAAAACATTGCCCCAGCCAATTATCAAGAGTTATGTTTTATTCAAAACCTGAGCTGGGCACCGTGAATCTCCTGTACATTTATGGCTGAAAAAATGAAATGCTTCTTTCATACCATAGAGTTATTTTTCATTTATATTGCACACTTGTCTTTTACCCATTTCTGGGAGGAGGTAAAGAATGGACACGGTAATGTAGCTTCTGTTTTAGGTGCAGCCCGCACAGAAATCAGCTGCTTTAACAAAATAACTTCACAATGCTGATGTCAGGGAATTTCATCAAAGTTTGGGGTACTTCATAATGATGAGATTTCATGTTTTATGACATGCAGTCACGTCTTGTCTGTCATTCATACGGGGAATGTTTAAAAAGGTGAGCTCCCCCACCCTTGCTCTAGCTTTTGACTACATGCGCTGACTGCAGAAATTAGAGGAGGATTTTTTACCACATCATTCACACCGTTCTCACATAGACAGCTCACTCTTTAAAGCAAACACTCCACGCTACAATAAAACTACAGGCGTGCTTTGGGGTGAAACTACAGACATAAACGTCTGTGTTCTCCAGAGATCCGTACATTATCTGCACTGAGATGTGCACTTTACTACTCCTGTCTAGAAGTTTTGTTGATATGTTGCATAGTAGCCAGTTTACATAGTTTTTTTTTTATTATTTGTTAGCATCTAGAGAGCAGGATGTGTGGAATATACAAAATATGATGTGAGACATTTAAATAATTGATTTTACTTTACATAAAAAAAATTAAATAAAATAAAGAATCCACACAGTATTGTACAGTTTCTCATTTATAGATTTCTGTAAAACTAAAATCACACAACTACAGTTGTTTGTTATCAGGCAGTGTTAATAATTTTGGTCAATTTATTAAAATGTCAATATATGTAATTGAATTTGTATTATTTTAGCATTGTATTTATTTTGCATTGCAAAAGAAAAAGAAAAGGAGTATATGGGATGCGTTTATTAAAGCAGCGAAAACCCGAGATCACATCTCTGGCATAAAGGTGGTGCTACAACACTGTTTTAACATGTGTGTATTCGTGTGTGTGACCCCACACACTCCCTCACACACACTCCGACACCAAATCCTCTCCCCAAACACTCTCTCAGTGTGCAAACAATGTTTTAATGTGAGAATTTTTTTTGTCAATTATTGCCAGTATAAATGTGTCTGATTCATTAAATGGATAATTAGGCTCAGTGTTTTCATTTCTGTATCTCACGCGCACACACACGCACACACACAGACAAGATCACTGTATCATTGTAACAGACTTGCTCTGCCCGTTTCGTTCAGAACATTTAAAAATGTGCCTTTCGTTGTGATATATGCTTTCATAATTCCCAGATCAAGTCGTAGTTTTTTTCAAAACAGCGTTGCTAAAAAAATTGCTAATTTATTTCAAAATTAAGAAAATGTTCATGTGGTTGTTTCTTTTCTTTTACTCATTATTTATTGTTTCTATTTGGCTTTTATACATACATGAATTTTTTTTACCCTTTATTCGCAATAATATTAATAATTTTAAAAAAAGAGTATTATCTCAACAATATATATGAAAATACCTGCAGAAAAGTGATGTTTTGCAAATTATTTTTGTTGGCCATAGTTGACTACTCTATAGTGATTATTCAGCTGGAAAGATCGGTTTGTTCAAAAAGAACACATTTAGATATTTGCGCTTATAACTTTTCTTTGTTGAACACTGAGCAAAACTTCAGCACTGATTCTCTGAGATTGAATGAGTTGCAGATATAAAGCAGTCTGTGGGTAAACAAAATTTCACCTACAAGAATGGAGAAGAAATTCCTGTGTGATGAAAGCGGCAGAATGATGAATGTGCACTTCATGTACTGAGAAGATTGAGTGATTCTGTCAGCACACCATATGCTTACAATTTATTCCTGCAAACAGAGCGGCCAGTTGACACGAGCTCTCACAGCAACACTGGCCTCGGACTCACAGCGACACTGAACCACAGCGTTCACCAGAGAACCACCGTTAAACTACACCTGATCCAAAATCAGTCACTTTATCACATAAACAAACAGATTCCCTGATAATTACAAAATACGCATACAGAAAAGAAAGAAAGCTGTGAACCCAACCAGCTTGATTAATTTCAGTGTATTAAAGCAAAAGATTAATTCTGCGTTAATTATAAATTAAGATATAATTGTACATTTCACACAGTTATTAATGAAAGCATAATAAAAAATAGCTGCTTCAGAGTAAAAAATTAACCAGAGTTGATGCAAAACGCTAGCTAAAACTTAAATGACATTTTAAACAAAAGCACACTATTTAATTAAGTTAAAAAACGTGGTGACACTTTTTTGGGACTCTTAACTAGTTGCTTATTAGCATGCATATTACTAGCCATTTATTAGTAGTAATTAAGCATATATTAATACCTTAGTCTACATACCTAATACCTAAACTACCTTATTAACTAGCAGGACTAAAGTTAATAGTCCTAGTTAATAGTGAATTTATTCTAAAAGGTTACCAAAAACTAAAATGATGAAAACAAAAATATTTTTATTTTATTGATAATTATCTTAACAGATCACACTCCCTTGTATCAACGTCTATGTTGGAAAAATATATAACTAGATATGCCAAGCTCTGTGCAGTTTACAATATCTACAAATCTCTGACAGTTTATACATTTACCTCCTAATGCTTGACATGCTGTGTACATGAATTATGAAAGTTTATAATCATTATTTATTCATTGCACAAATGAGTCACCTACACTGAGTGAAAAAAACAAAAAATAAAAACCCTGCTTTCTAAAATAAACCTGTTAAACGTTTTTCTTCTTAAGATTTGCTCCACTTAGAACTTTCCATCCATTCTTCTTCCTAAAAGACAAAAAAACACCATATTGGCAGTTAATCTGTTCAGTGTGGGCTGATATTGCCGTATGTGTTGTTCTGTTTCTGCAGGATGCTGTAAAGTGTTTGAGAAACAGCTGCATGGTCACCCTGATGTATCTGTTAGCATGTCCAATCGAGCTGAAAGCTTTAATTCCCCATGTCTCGAGGTCCATCCGTTTACGCTTTTCCTGCTGTCTGTGCCAGTAAATACAGTTTTAAAGACAGACGGAGCAGCTTTTGCTCACATGAGGTGTGTAAATCATGGGTGGACATCAGTTTCAAAAGCCTTTTCGGATGGTTTGTCAGTTTTCTCTGGCTATGACACTTTATGTGCAGTTGACCTCTTCGTGGTTCACTGCTTTTTCTTTTTAAAGTAACTTGCGATTTTTGCTGGTCTTTGTTCTGAGCTAAAGTTGTGTTCTATTGAATGTGCATGCATTCTAACTAAAAAAATAGCACATCCAAAATAATATCTGGTTAACAAAACTGCTCCAGAGGAGCAACAGAGCCATTTACCAGAATTATCTTCAAAATTCATCGTTCTAGCATTGTGAAACACTGGATTACTGAAGCATAAACTGACTGGCATTTCTTATCTGAAATCCACACAGTTGGGATGGTGTTTTTTTTTTTTTTTTTTTTAATCTTGGAACTCTTGAACGCATCAATGGTGAAAGATTTTACAGCGTTTAAGGACGAGTAGGAACAGATTAAGAGATGTTCTCCACCATTTGCTTCTTTTCCATGCTGTTAACTCTCCTGTCCCTGCAGGCTACTATGACCAGCAAAGATAAACCTCTTTATGGGCCAAACGCAATTGGTTTTTATTATCTAAGATATGATTGTAGTTTAAAAGACTTCTTTAAAAAATCCACAACCGATCCCTCCCTCGCTATGGGTATATTGACTAAGAGATCTCCACTCGGTTAAAACTCACTTACACTGATTGTCATATAGAATGGTCATATCAAATTCACAGGTATGATGTTTAATATTCTTTATTAAACAACAACTATGTCCCACACTCAGAATTGATTTAGTGAAATTAAATCACAATGTTTGATGAAATGTTTCTATTCTATTCAGTTTCAGGGTTGCCAATCTAAACTCTATAATCAAGTATGACATTTGATTCAGTATAATAAGCAAAAGGTAACATTTAATAAATTAATGCAGTGGGTTTTTAAATGAATCAGGCATCACCGCATATCTGTAATATTTACTGGAACACTAAAAACCAAAGCCCCTGGTTTTGTAATCTCTTTTATGTACAAATATTTTATAATTAGAATAGTATGTGAGTGGTGTGTAACATGTATTATATGTTAATTTCCTTCCATCACTGTGGTTTACCAGAACCACAAACACTCACAAACAACAAAATCTTGTTTTGTTTCATTTGGTAGCTCAATTCTGACTCCAATTTCATTATCAGACTGCAGTCTGAAGTTATTGTTATCTCTCTGAATGAAAAACGGTTTGAATGTGCCATTTTACACATATGAAAAATGCACAAGTTTTATTTTATTATATTTTTTCTTCCACTCTCTTTGTGCTCAATTCATTTCTGATTCAGAGCCATCTCTCACCTGGGAAACAGCACAAAGGCATTGATATCACTCACGTTGAGCTACTGGGGAATTTCTATTTGTGTTAGCACTGTAGTGGCTTTTGTCACTTGATCATTTGACTTTATATTTAGAATTGCGTGATTTGACAGATCATTTGAGTGCATGTGTGGAAAATCATTGTGTTGTATTTCTCCACTTATTAGATGCTCTCTATTTTGGTTAGATTTTTTTTTTTTAACAAGACGGGGTCTTTGGCTTGTTTAGATAAAATTGCATCCGACCTTAAATTACTCATTCAACTGGAACTTCTAAAAGCCAGCTAAAATTTATAAACAGAAATATCCTGCATTTTATTAGTGAAGAAGAATACAAATTGTTTTATGCGTTCCAAATGGAACCCTATAAGCTCTTAGCAGGGGAGGTCTTGAGGTATTTGAATGTGTCTGGAGCATTGAAGTGTGATTTCTCACACACCTTTCGCACCTTTTTGCTGTTTCAGTTTCATTATTCAGCTGTTGATCTATGTTAGAGTGAAGTAGGCCAAAACCAGAGGCTGCAAATCCTTTTTGCCAAGTTAACATTTGGCTATTGAAAGGTAACTAGAGTATTTGTCAATCCAAAAGAATATAGTCCATACGCTCTCAAGAATATGTTTGGAGTTTTGTGAGCAAATTCATTCTGACCTGTTTTGCTTTTATTGGAGTCTTTTTTTTATTTACACAAATACTGACACATTCTGTTGTTCATAGTCACACTTTTCACACCCCAGCACCAGCTCATCTTCTACATTATGGTGGTGTTTACAAAGCCGTTTATCACAGCTGGTGTGGAGGTCAGCCGCCGGCCCTTTCGCGAGAACTTCTGATCACCGCCCGACAATTAGCACCTTGTTGTTCTCAGAGGTGCCATAGGCAGAGAGTTGATGCCACTGCGGGCGGCTGAAGCAGAGAAACTGGCTTCAATCCAAATCCTCTTTAACTGCCCTGTTAATGCTTTCAGTGAAACCTGAGAGGTGAAGCAAAAATGAATTTTAGTCAGCTGGTGTGTCTTGGCTGATCAGGGATCTGCTCGGGGAGGCGAGTTGGGCCATGCTTTTTATCTCGTACACTTGTTTTATTTTAAACTTAAGTGACCGAAGCGGGACTACGGTAGCGGCAGTATTAGTCATAGCTGACATCGTCCCAGATGTTGAGAGACCACCTCAAGCTAACAAAAGCATACAATCAGTAGCGATATCTGTAAGATACTCCCGTTGTCACAGTCTGTTCCTTTTAAAGACCACATATTTTATTTCAGTACCTCACAAAGCAAAAATCCATTTTTAGTATTGTGTGTGTGTGTGAGAGAGAGAGAGAGAAAGAAAGTGATTGAGAAAAACAAATTAAACCACAATAAATTAATGGTAGAGGAAATTGTCATAATTTCTCTTAATCATAGAAGTCCACCATGCGTTTGGTGCTTTATCAAATAAAATAAAAAAAAACAAAAATTATCCCTCATTTAAAGAAAAAGAAATCACAAGTCTCCACAGAGTGTGTTAATTTACTCTCACCCCAACGGCTGACCCGCTGAATAGACAGTTAAATTACCTCCACTGCCCGCTGCCCCACTCCCTTTGATCCAAATAATTGGACATTTGAATAAACCAGAGAGACTTTGCTAATTCGCCGGCTGGTTCATCTTCATTGTCTGGACTTTATATTCTACCTGAGTGGCTTTCACCTCTTTTTCAGATAGTAAAGTATTTAGTCTTTTCTAGCACAGTGAGTGTTCCTTTCAAATTAGATAAATGTTTTCAAAATAGCCCAATTTCGTTTGAAATGACTCCAGATATTTTACATTTCATCGTGTGCAGAAAGCCAAAGGCAAAAGCTCGATATACTCTATAGTTTTGTTTTCCACACATTTAATGCAGTATCAAACCAGAAGCCCAAGTGAAAAACCTTCTGGTGTGAAATATGTACTCCTTTCCAAGAAAAGGCAACCAGCCTGAAGAAAAAATACAGCATCTTTTGTCACCTTTAGTAAAATCTCCTTTGATTTATCAGGAGCCTAGAGCACAGTGAGAGAAAGGAAACAGGCCAGTAAAACAGAGGAAAGATTCCTCCATTACGTGCCCCCCCTCCAACAGTTTTAGTACTCGCGGTGTAAGCCAATGTGCACTGTGCAGAGCTGCCTGGAGCCCACATAGACCCCAGTAAAATGAGACTGGTCAGGTCTTAATGTAACCAACAAAAGCCGGATCAAAATCCATACAAACTCAATTAGGAATCAATTTGAGTTTGTGTCAGACAGTCTGGTGCCAACAGAGAGGCTTTTCTATTAGCTTATGCACTAGAAAAAACTCCTTTCATTTAAATATTTCACATGGGTTGCCTGAGAGTATCTGATGCAAGCCACTTTTACCCTTCTTCCTCTGCATCACGGGCCAACTCGTATGCTGGGTATTTATAGCAAGGGATGAATGCAATAATCAATTCCTCTCTTTATTTTTAAGATGGGAGTCGTTTTGTCATGTTGCTACTGTCCTTTAAGCCATGCCACCTTGTTGACATGTACCCATTGTGCCGAGATAAGACAATTTGCGAGCCGCTGGAAGAACATGGCAGCCATTACGAGTCTCGCAAAGACCAGGCTCGTCTTTGACGTCCCTAGAAGGAGCCGTAATCTGATTGGTTGCGGTCCTAAGTGACAGTGGGAAATCCTTTCCTCTGATAGGCTCCTCTTTGCACTATGAACTGATTCAACATGCTGGTCAGGTTATAGAGTGTATACTGGCATGGTATTGATGAGAGTGTTATTCTAGTTGTTAACACATCTTTATGACTATGACGAATTGAGAGCAATCAGTAACAACAACAGCAGCACTGACGAGGACCAAACATGTTTTTTTTTTCCCCTGTTCAGATTAATGGGGCAAAAGAGCCGTGGGGAAAGCAGATAGAAATGTTAATTATGTTCTCTGTCTGGTCTGTATAGTTGATTTAACAAATCTTGTTTAGGGGACATTTTGGGTTATTTACAAGCAGGTCTGGGAATCTATTAAGTGGCAGATCTGTTGGAGAGCTTGAAGAAGTGAAGCTGGCAGGACACTGTTGGGTATGCCTGGCATTACATTTGTTTGATTTCTCTTTAATTTACAATCCAGCCTTTTCTCCTTAAAGGAATAGTTCACCCAAAAAGTGAGAATGGTTTGGTCATTTCCTCACATATGATGTTTGTTTTTCCTGTCAAATGTATGAAAAAAATATTTGCACAGATGTTTTTCAAAAAAAAAAAAGTAAATAAAATAAATTAATTAAATTAAATATAAAATAGCACCATTAAAGCATTTGGTAACACTTTATTTTAGGGTCGTTTGACTAGTTGCTTATTAGCCTGCATATTACTAGAATAATAATCATTTATTAATAGTAATTAAGCACATATTAATGCCCTATTTTACATGACCTTATTCTACAGCCCTAATCATACCTAATACCTAACATTAACAACTAATTTACTAAATATTAATAAGCATCAAATTAGGAATTTATTGAGGGAAAAGTCATAGTTAATAGCAAATAAGTGTTACCTGGTCTAAAGTGTTACCAATTTTTTTTTTATTGCACGTATGCACTCTTACATCAAATATGTCACCTATTCCACAGGTTGGACATTGGTAACATCAAACCATGGTAACCAAATACTACAATGTCAAATCTGAAGGTTATTTGAGAGCTAAAGCAGAGGGAATGATTTTCATTTAATGTCCTCTCTTTAGATCACTTGTAATATTGCAAACAGTCTTGTAGGATACCTTTTTTTTAATAGCAGCATACAGTTTGGAACAACAGGGTAAAATAATCATTTTGTATCTTAGAAACTTTCTATTTTTTTTAATACAGCCAAGCATAGTAGTATACTACTACTACTATTGTTAATAAAATTAGCTGGTAACACTTTAGAACAACGTTCCGTTGTAAGTCATTTATAAGTGATTAATTAATGATGAAATGTTCATCTACAAAACATTCACAAATGATTAATAAGTGATTATTATGTTTAGTTAATTAATTTACAAGTCAATTAAAGCACAAAAAAAATATCCTAAATGTCCTAATGAGACAAAGGGTTTACACACTTTATTAAATAAAAAAAAACATTTTGTTGTGCTTTTCAACATATCACAACTAATTGACTTGTAAATTAATTAACTAAACATAAATCACTTATTAATCATTTGTGAATGTTTTGTAGATGAACATTTCATCATTAACTAATCACTTATAAATTGCTTATAAATGACTTACAACGGAACGTTATTCTAAAGTGTTACCAATTAGCTTCTGTCTTTGTACTTTAGATCCCATAAAATAAGAGGAAGGAGGGAAAAAGTGATGAACAGAAAGATGTTACATACAAAAAGTTTGTTGTTTGCTTAATATCTCTAAGGGATATGATTATTTTTCCTGCAGGTATTTGTTAAATGATCAGGAATGTGTTTCCCAAACGAATCTTTAGAGAACTATGGTCGCAAGATCTTGCATAGCAGCTTTCAGGAAATGCACCTCAGATTGGTTATTGTAAAATAAGAGCTGACATGATTTCCCAGAGTAGGTCTGTATTTACAGTTTGCCACTGCATTTGGTTTTAGCACTGCAGGTTATATTTGTAAGATTTCAGAGTATTTCCACAAGCATCTTCTCCAGTCAACATCTACACAACCTTCCTGCTCGCATTCTGACAGTGATTGTTAAAGACATCCATTTCTCATTTCTGTGTATCACAAGGTCGGTCTGTCACAGATCAGGTGCTTTATCACATGTTGACAGCCGCTTGTTATACCCATTGAGTTTTTTTTGTTTGGGAGGAAGTGTGGCATGCTTGTGTGCTTTACCTCATAGTTTCATAACTGGGTTTAGCCAGTTTGGTAAAGCTCGGGACAAGAGGAATTTTGAGGGTTGTGAAAGCAGACCAAAGAAATCACTTTTGTTTTTTAATCCATTGATCAGATCTGTATAGATTGCGACTGCAATAAAACCTGCAGTATATTAAAGGATCCAGACTGCTTAGGCTAGGGATGGCTAGATCCACTCAAGCGGAGCCACAGTAGCATTAAAATGTGAGTCATTTCATTAAAAACTGTTTCCATCTAAGACTCTGTTGTATGTGTAGCAGAGACCAATGAGAACCCCAGAGTAGCCCCTATTGTATGACTGGATACAGTTTTTGTAATGTACTGTACCCCTCTTTGGAACCAATTAAGTTTAGGGTCTTTTACATTGCCTTATACAAAGCATTAGGATGTTCACTTTTATGTAATTCCATAAAATGCCTTTACTATGTAATACTGAAACTGAAGAATTAACAGACAGATCAGGGTGATTAAATACTGGGAGATCATCTTGGGTAATTATGAAAAGATTAGTGTATGGATTTTGGAGAGATTGAAATGTAGGGATTCATTTAAATAGGCTGTCAATACAAAAACATAAGAGACCAAAGTAAATATGGAATGATCGAACAGCATAGAGAGATGCTATGAGAAAATATAGGTCATACAGAAGTTCAAAACCACATACTTTCTTAAAGGAACACTCTATTATTTTTTAAAATAGGCTCATTTCAACTCCCCTATAGTTAAACAGTTGAGTTTTACCATTTTTTAATCCATTCGGCTGATCCCTGGGTCTTTTAGCTGCAAATTACAAAAGTGTTTATATATTTCTCCTATTTAAAACTTGTTAAAACTCAACCGTTTAACTTGTTGGAAATTTAGCTTGTTTTTTTTATAGTGGAGTGTTCCTTTAAAATACATTCTGCATGTGATGATCAAGTAAGACCGAACACCTTCATTTGCTAGTTCAGGTGCATTTGATTGGCACTGAAGCTGAAATCTCTCCAGGAGGAAGCTGGGAGACCCCTGAATTAGAGTATGGAGAAATCTAAATGACTATAGAGAAATATCTCAGTAAGTATAAAAGCATCATTGTGAGCATTGAAGAGACTGGTTTTCTATGTAAATATGGACTGTGCATATGGTTCTGTTGGGTTTTTGGGTTTTAAACAGGAGGTGTCAGATATAAGTTCTCAAAGGAGCGATTAGAACTAATATGTAGCGATCAGAGTATGGAAAAATCTGAGGCAGTATGGAAGCATCATAGTGACTACTGAATGAGTGAAAGCAGGAATCCATGATTCTGTTGGCTTTTTTGGATCGATGCAAGAGATATAAGTGAAAGTGGAACCTCACGGTTCTGATGGCTTTTCAGGTTTTACACAGGAGGTGTTGCATATCATTTCTCAACGGATAAACTAGAACAAGTATGGAGACATCAGAATATGGAAAGAATGCAGGCATCTGAGTACTGAGAGAGACAACAGAACCTCATGATTTTGTTGGCTTTTTGGGTTTCATGCAAGTGTTGGGTATGAGCTCTCAAAGGTGACATCAGAACAGGTATGGAGAGATCTGAGTCATCAAAGTGAGTACTGAGTGAGTTTGATGGTCCTGTTGGATATTTGAGTTTTTGCAGGAGGTGTCAGGTATATGAAAGACTAGAACAAGTATGGAGAGATCAGAAGTAGTGTGGAGACACGTATTGTGAGATTGCAAAAAGATCAGTGCAAGAGTGAACAGAGATCAGCCAGAGTATGGAGAGATCACAACAGAGAGGTCTTCGAAAATATATTGAGATCAGCATGCATACGGGGAGATTAGTGTAAGTAATTATACAGAACTTGCATGCAGTGAACGGTCTCAGGATACAAAGATCAGTGTGGGTGTGGAACGATCAATTCACACTGCTGCTAATCAGTTTCTTGGTTCGTGAATTGTAGCTGCATATTGATCATGTGTTCAGCATGCTGAGATGGAGTGTTGTATTTCAGTATTTGACTGCTTTCAATAGACCATGCGGTATTGTTTAATGCTCTGTGATATTCCAAAAGCAGACAATATTCCACAAGAGAGATTATACATTTAATTTGAAAGGTCCTTGAAGATTTGACAGCCGTGCACTTGATGTTCGAAAATGACTTTTAATAAAGGAGTCTCAAAAACTGGACGATAATCCCACAGTTCTTGCCCAAACATTCAGGAACTGGAGACCTCAAGCAAAGAGCGCAAAACTATGAGTCAGACCAAGTCATGGTGGTTGCCGGGAGGAATGAGAGTGAGAGGGAGCGAAGGATGAAATGTTTCCGAGTTGAGTGATGGTGAGGAAATGCAGCTGGGCTCCAGGGACCCGCTGCAAGACTTCATGATGGTTCGGGCTCCCAGTCACCTGAGCTCGGCTTCTGTCTGATACCAGAGAACTTTGCTGACAAGCAGTCACTCAAAGGTGCAACCAAGCCTTTCAACAGCTGCCCGATGGCAAACCATAGAGAGAATATCCACTCCGAAAGGCCCAGGCATGCTTTTGTCAATAGAGCAATTATTGTAACTGGATACGCGCGTGAGTTTTATGCTGGATTTGTTACTAATTGGGGCCAGAAAAAAAGCGAAAGGGCTTTCATAGGATTTCTGAAAAATTAGTTAAATAATTTGTGGGCTTTCTGCTTCCTGGCATGTATAGGGGAGTCATAACTGACAGAATGAAAATCCACTGAAATATGTACAATGTCAAAGGAATGACATTTCTTGGCTCTTGGCTTCATATTTGGCTTTGCAGTTTCACATATCTGCAATATGACATTCTTTGGAAATACTATAGCTCTGGTGCTCTACGTCAAAAACACAGGCAAATCTGTGAGAGCTAATTAATTCTGCGGACGGCCAGGTGAGGGAGGAAAGACAATCTACTCCTTCAGATTTACCTTATTAACACTTATATCGTTTCAAAATTCTATGCAATTCGGGAAGTTTGAGCAGCGCAGCGATAGGGTTTTCTGTTAGACGTCTGTTCAGATGAAACATTGGACTAGAGAGTAATGTAATTGGTCATGTCATCTGCTGCACATGCTTAACGACTTTGTTACCAGCTGTAAACTAATTTGATTTGAGTAACTGCTGAGGCATGGTGACTAGTTTTTTTTTTTTTTTTTTGTGCAGGAATATGCATAAAAGAACATACAAAGGTATGTTTATCAAAGCAGACTTGAATTTGCAATCCAAGAGCTCCATTTTGTGGAACTACGACAAATCCCAACCCAATTCTCACCTAAGTAAGTGAACTAGGAAATCACATTTTACTAAATTGAATCCCAATGAAGCAAATTTGTTGCAAAGAGTGTATGAACATGGAAAGTAGCAGCAGATTTCTGAATAAAAGAACATACAGTTCTTTATAAAACCAGTGGGCTATTCTTTGCCTGAAAATGAAAATTATGCTAAGAAAAGAAAAATGAATGCATACTGTTTTTTGATACCGTGTAATGGGCTAACAGAGTTTGACTGGGAATTGGGCTCAGATTTCATCGAAGGATTATTTCTGTTCTAAAGCAGAGTCTGCCACCTCACGCTGCTGTTTGGGATTTTGTTGACAGGAACGTCTCTTCCTCTTTCAGGCCATTGTATCATCGAAGACACTCTGCAGTGGTAAATTAACATTAAAATCAACCCCAGCGATGCTAGACTCCACAGTGCACTCGGCTCTCCCAATAATCCAATATATTCCAATGGAGTTGCTCGGCAGCTGTGAAGTCCAAGCAGCGGGGATGTCTTTCATGGGAGAAATGAAGGTCTGTGTGATTTGGAGCTCTGAGGCATACAGAGGTCATTCTCTTTTGCTGAAGTTATATCCTCTAGCTGTGTGTACAACTGTCCTCTGGTAGGTGGCAAGTCTTCAAATGATTCAAAGGCCAAGGCGCTTTCTCGTTCCAATTTTTTTTTTCTGCTTCTTTTTTGTTAACAGTTTAAATAAATCTCTCTTCTTGTTCCCAGGCAGGCGAAGGACGATGGTTGATATGTCTGCTGATGTGGCACGGCACAGCACACAAAAAAGACTTTATGTGACCAGTTTCAGTATTTAGTATAGATACTCATGGCAAAACTGTTTTTGATTTCCAAAAAAACTAACAAAAAAAACATCTTTAGATTGTGTTGATTAAGGCTGCTGAGGACTAATATGAACTGAAAAACCAGTTGTATATTACTTTTGTAAGACAAAAGAAGGAAATATTGTTGGCATTGTAGTTGACTGTCATGAAAAGTCCAAATGTTGCTGTGGTTATCATTAAACAGTATTGTGAGTACCATATATTCTCTACACATTTGGATCTATAATTTAGAAGATTCACTTCTGCATTTAACTGTACTGTAGCTGTCAATGTAGAAACTTAGCAGTATGTACGTGACCGTAGAGATATGGGGGGTGAGCTCTTTTGACTTGAGCCAGGAAGCAACCACCCAGAAAACCCCAGCAACTGCATAGCAAAATGCTAAAACCCACTTAGAACCCCTTAGCAACCGCATAACAATGCCCTGTCAGCCATTCACAACTCCCGTGGCTGGGAGTTTTGTGCAAGCAAGAGCCAATCACTTTTTTTCAAGATTTTTTTTTTTACTGAAAAAACTTCAACCAATTGAATTAATTACAGATTTCATCCAAACTTTGTTTTATGAATCATTTCAGTCTTAGGTGATAGTCACATGAAAACATGAATTTATTTATTAATTTATTGGCTTACTTTTTTCGAACAAATTACTCATTTAGTTTAAAAGTACTAAAATGATGGTGTAATTATTTGTTATATTTATTTACGATGCATGCTGATTGGTCTTCTTTCTTACATATTTTTGGAAAAAAAGGTGAGAACATTGCACATTCAACTGACATTCATTTTATTCATTTATACATTTTACCAAGCTCATATTTTTCCATCTATTTACATTTGAATGCACAACTTTTCTTTTGTCGACTTGCAAGCACTTGTGTGTCCTTCAGAAGAAAAAAAAAACCTGAAGTTGCTGACATCTCTAATTCAATCAATATTTCACTGGTCGAAATTAACAGAAATACAAATAAAGCAACTGAGACTTGATTCATAGCAGAGTTTACCTTAACCCAACTAGACCCGGTTAACCAAATCCAGACTGGTAAAATAATAATCAGCCCTTTGCTATGAACTTCCATGACCTCAGTCTAAATAAAGCATCATGACCAATCAGTAGCCCATCAGATTTTTTTTTTCTTTTGTATGTCAATTTTTGAAAAAGAAATGTTATCTTGCACAGGACACTGACAAAGCCAGTATGAATATTAATTCATATTTAGCTATAAATAACTGAAAACATTATAATAAAATAAATAAATAAAATCTCTCTTTTTATTCCTAACATACATTTAAAATGGTTTCATCTGGTTTAAAGCTGCGTTGTGAAACTGAAATAACAGTTCATGTACAATAAATACAATGAACCAAATATCCAGAAATCATTTAGGGGACAGAACACCATTTAGTTCATTTTTTACAGTAAGTGCATTAGTGGATGTAAATAGGAAATGAAATTTTCATCCAACCCTGTTTTATTGTGTCACAAACCTCATGAGGTTGCACAGTTGTTATGGAGTTAAGATGAGTTTAAACATTAATTTCAACCAATTTATGCATAACTGAGCACTCAATGAGTAGATTTAGGACAATAATGTTTTATGGAAATAAGCTGTATGCATTCAAAAAGTTTTATAATTATCGTCTTTCTTATGAACCGAAAGAGTTCTCTTTAAATGAATATAATTAATAAGGGTACACAGCTGGACTGGGGATTGCACATTTACAATTATGTATGACTGCAAGAGATTTTTCATCTTCTCTCAATTAAATATTCAGGCAATTATTTCAGAAGATTATTGACCTCAGAGGGGACCTGTAGTGTCACATTGGTTTTGGCCGTCTACCTTTCTCTTACAGTATTCATGTTAATTAAAACAAAAGAAACTCACCAGCAGCATCTTCAAATGTCCAAACACCATTATTATTATTATTATTATTATTATTATTAGTGTACAGAAGTTTGGGGTATTTATTTTCCAGTTCAACTGTGATGTTTCACTAAAGTCTGTTAATGGTCAATCATTAATTCTTAATACCCATTAGTTAGTTATTGCTTTGTGTAATTTAATGTAGCATTTACTATCCCTCAACTTATATAGAAGTTAATTCATGAAACTATCTTCAGTTCATCGTGAACGCTAAACGCAAGCAAAATTATTTAACAAAATTAAGTCCATTTGGGATTTCTGGTTTTTCAACGTTCTGGACTTTATTAATTTTAAAGATGATATCTGCCATTGTATAAACATCAGATAATTGTACGGTTTGGATAAGACATCGAGTCACCCCTGAGCTTCCTAATGGCTAAGGGACAACGTTATTGCAGAATGTGGTTTTTGGCCTCTTGTGTAAATAGTATGAATTGGAGTCTCACAGGTCGTCATACGGCAGTTGTATATGCTAATGTCTGGGCTATATTAATCTTAACTGCCGGACCTCAGAGAAGGGCTGAGCTGTCGGCTAGCGCTGTATCTGCTTTTACGCCACATCTGTTTCCACTTGGCTGTGGATGTCTTTGCATCGAGCCTCCAAGTTCAGACGTAACACTGACTTTAAATTACAATGACCTTAATAACAGTTGCTAAACCATTCAGCACTAGTTAAATTTGTTTCACAGATATTTGTTTTAGCAGATATCATGTTTCGGGGGGAGAGAGAGAGAAAAAGAATACAAAATCACAGCGTAATGCAGTGACATACATGTACAAACTGTTGAAGGCTGTGCTAGCGTTACATGTGGGAGAGTGGCATTTGTTTGTAGAAGTCATTTGCTTTACAGGTCAGTTATTTGACATTTGTGTAATCCAGAAACCTATGTGGTCATGAAGGAAGTAGAATGGGAACTTCCTTTGAGGTTTGGGACCGTTCCTCTCTGTTCTCTCCTGAGTAAACAGTGAAATTTGGAAAGGCGAGAAGACATTTGAGGAGGCCTGGTTGTACTTGATATCATTTTGAATTTATTTCAAATAGATTTGGGTGTTTATTGCAGAGTTTTAATTTTGTTTCTGTCAAAGGCAGTTGGTTTTGGGGTATTGGGATGATGAACTATATATATATATATATATATATATATATATATGCAATTTTCCTAAGGATGTACAGTTACAGGATTTTCTTTTTTCCTCAGTAACAACTTTAGTAAAAGTCTATTTCTGTCTCCCTTTATTCTTGCTGTCTGGAAGAAACAATTTAGTTGTAAAAGCCTCATTTGTGATTTTTCATTCTTACAGGAAAATGACAGATGATGATGACAGAGATGTTCTTATGGCTAAAAAAATAATAGACAATTACATACATTTAAAATGTTATACCTTTCACTAAAATGCTTTGAACCACTGGCAACTGAACATTTCAAAGCATTCTTATGTAGAGTATCTAAGGTCAGAACATATTTAAATAGCACACACACACGCATTTTATAAACAAACAAACAAGTACGCAAATAAATAAAAGTGTACAAAAAATACTTAAGTTTAACAGGAAGTTTAAAGTCTTGTGGACAACCACATCCTGAGAATGACAAATGAAGGACAATACATTGACTGACAAGCACATTTACACTTGCAACCCCCATGTTTAATGCGATGATGAAAAATCTGTTTTTCATATACAAAAATGTAGATAAGCACAGATTCTAAGAACAGAAATGTTTTTTTAAATAAATGAAAAAATACCAACACAGGCATACTCAGGCCAATGTAAATAAAACATTACAAATATATGACTGGGAGGGTAGCTGGTTGATAGTTCAGAGGATTTTTATTTATTTATTTTATTTATTTATTTTTGGGGTCTGATGTGAGCTAGCAAAAACAGCAAAGCAGTGGAAAGCTGCACATTTTTTCTGATGATCCCGATTGGAAGAGTGATGCACAGCTAATACCTGCACTAATCCTTATTTAAGCTACAATCTGCTGTGCTACATAACATAAAGAGCAACTAAAATGAATACAATTCCATCCTGAATAGATCAAACAGTGTTGTTTTCATTAAGTCAACCTTATTACAATACGCCACAGTTCAGGTGAATTTGTATTCATATTAAAATGACAAATATCTGTTACAGGTTCTCAGCTGCACCTCTTTATTTCTTTAAAATCCACATGGGTTTAGAAACACATTAAACATGAAGCTTTGCTTAGCTTTAAGAGTTATTATTACAATTCAATTATATTTGACACATTTATATATGCATTGCAACATAGAATCTATTGATTCTCAAAGTTTCTTTTCTTTATGAATGCTTTCCACTAAAAGAAATAAAATGCTAACAGCAAAATCATTTAACGAGCTTTTTTTCTTTAAGAGACAACCCTAGAATATTTAAATAGATAACATCGTTATTTTGTAACAGAGCTGATGTGCTTTTAAGTGTGTATGTGAGTGAGTGTGGATTTGGGCGTATGTGCTTCCACTAAACCCCATTGCCTTCCTTTGACTGCAAGAATGCAACACACATGTGGTTTTACTTCTGCAAAACTAATGCATAAACATCAGAAAAATATCAGAATGACCTTTACCACATCTGTTTTCTCTTTTGTCCCCCAAAATGGATCTATTACTATGCAAAGTTATGCATATGAAAATATAAGTGTGCGCTCTTATGCTGCGAGCCTCACCTGCTGTACGAGTGAAACAGAGAAACGCGCCCCTTAAAGTTGCTGTATTTCACTGAAGTATCGCTCCGAAGCTTTATTAAAGCCAGGTGTAAGGGGGACGCGTTCCGACTGCGCGCTTCTCCTTACGTGGCCTTTTCAACTCATTCTGTAAGAGTTCTAGGATGTGCATTGTATTTCAGGGTCACTGACATGTTAGGACGGTCAACAAATGAAATGAATTGTGAGTGCGTTGTTGCAAATGGCATGCGTGCATCTTTGCTCCGCGGATTGCAGCTACAGTCGGTCTTTCTGATTGAGGCCAAGTTGAGGAAAAAAAAAGACGAAAATCTGCACTTTTTTCTTTTTGATGCAAGCTAGAATTACAGTGAGAAAACATGTGCAGTCATTGGCTGAGCAGGCCGGCCTGCCTACGGCATGAGGGAATCTTTAACGAGGGGCATGTAGCGGTGCAAATCCAGTGGAAATTGGCCAAAAGTTGTCTACACAAAACAAATAATCTGCTTTGCTTTGCTGCTCGGCTCTGCGTAATCGTCTTCCACAACAGCCATTGCTTAAGTTGTACTCGTGATAATGTTGCGATCGTTTCCTCACCGACTCCGTGTCCGTGCGATCCAGGAATCCAGTTCCAGGGTTTAAGCGCAGCCCCTCTCTCACATCTCTGCTCTGCTCGCACAGAGAGAAATCCCTCAGCCGCGGGCCGCTCTCTCTCCGGCTGGAACGGGACTCAACAAACCCGAAGAAGACGCGCAAAGGACTGAAATAAATAAAGAGGACTGCTTTTGCTTGTTGATTTTTCTCGCGTTGCTTTTCCCCTCTTTTTTCATTAGTTGCCTTGAACACTGCTCGGCGTCCCCCCCCCCCCTCTCCCACCCCCCTCTGTTCTTCCTCTCTCCTCCAGCAGGACAGACGGACTCTTTCACCGTTCGCGCATCTCTTCATCCCGGCGCGGCGGAGCGCCGGTCTGCGGGAATGTGAGCGCTCAAGCTGGGGGAAAAAAAAGGAGCATGTGTGCGTTGTGCGCAGAGACGCGCCGCTCCTGTTCGAAGACCCGCTTGTAATTGCCTCGACTGATTAATTAACTTTCCGACTGATTTTTCTTCAACTATCCGCTCACTCACAAAAGGTAAGACGCTTTTTGGTAATGATCGTAATGCGCTTATACGCAGGTAAATCCTGTTGCTGTGAAGTGGGTGCTTAACAAGTTACTCAAACTTTGCGCGCAAAAATATTACAGAGAAAATAACGATCAGGGTAATGCGTGTTGTGAGAAGGGGACAGTGGGAAATTATAACGACAGAGCTAAGTTGGGATTTTAAAAATGCAATACATTTCATAACTTGTATGGCAAAGAAAGAGTAGAGTTGAGCTGACTCTGAAAGAACAAAACTACTCTGTTCAGAGTAATTAAAATGATGGAAAGGGGGACCATGGCTAATTGAGAAATGGTTAATCAAAACACAACCAGATGTGGATTGATTTGGTCGGCTGCCATTTCTCTCTTTGTCTTTTAGTCTTTCTTTCTCTCTCTCTTTGAATGGAAACTATTAGTGTGGGAATGGGGGCTCTTCAAATAAATCCTGTAGAGATATTTCATTTCGTTGGAAATTCTTTAAAGGTGTCGGTGAAGTCTGCACACTTTAATTTATTGTCATTGCCTTTTGCTTCCTACAACAAGCGTGTGGTGACCTACATCAACTGTTGAACTTACTTAAGCTTGACTTGGGTTGTTAAATTGAGGTCTTGTGTCTATAATTAAAAGCAATTTCAGGCTCTTTTTGGTCGTTTTTAACTCCTCAGCATGATTAATGTGAAAAGAATGGTTCAGGGTGCACAGACAGCAGTGATCGAGTGCTAACTAGGGGACTGTAAGAACCCAGTGCAGTTTAAATGGTCTCAACCTGACTTTCTCTAAATGTAACATCGGACAGTTGTGAGTAGCCACTGTAAAATTAGATCTTTTAACCCCACATTCATAATTAATCCGCACCCAGGCCCCTGGTGCCAACTGTGAGATGAGCAGAATCCGGTCGGTGGCACTTTTTTGCCCCAACACACTCTGAACTGCTGTGAATCTTTGCCAGGGCAAACTTTGCATTAGTGTGGGTGTTACGCTGTAATTACATGGTAGTAATAATGTAATTAATGCATCATAATTATTTGCAGCTCTGATAATTACACATTATTATTGTTATGACTGTAGTGATTAAATATAATAGCATATAATATGTGCAGCTGGACACTGTAATTTGAAATGTTACCAAAACACTAAGCAAATCACAAATGTTTTGGGGTAAACATCGCTTCCCGGTGCGTAGCAGCCAGTAATACGATTGAATGCGAGATCGCCGTGTTGTTTGAAATGCGGTGCATGACGTGAGAGACACTAAAAAACTGCGAAACATATCGGGTCACCTGAATCGGAGCAGTCTGGACCTACTGATTTTTGATTTTTCTTTTTTTATTCTGGTTAATCTAAGATATTGAAATGTTGCTTAATGGCATGCTTCCATTGTTACATTAACAGCATTTATATATAGTTTTTCTTTTTTAAGTATTGCACACATTAAGATAAAATGTATATTTGACTTCATAAACCTGCACATTATTTAAAATGCCCAATTTGGTTTTAAACTTTTGGTGCAGTTTCGGAATTTTACCATATGGCGTGTGGTTTTCAGTCTGAATTCTTGCATGTTACCATTTGTGCTTTAAATAGACATTCTCTAAGCAAAAAAATGTTTTGAATTTGTATAAGTGTGAATGGACTCCGTTTGAAGCTGCTCCATTAGCATTTCAAAGTGACCTGAGCTCTATTTGAGCCCTGTGCTCTATTAGCTTCAGCACAGGCCTGGTGAACAGGATGGGGTGAGAGGGGACCAGGGCTTGTAGTTCGTTTCTCCTCTTCTTTGTGTTTGTGTGTGAAAACACTATCCCATCCTTTTCGTTTCAAAGGAATATTTTCCTTGGCTCTGTTTCTTTCTGCCCCCCTTCCTGCATCAGAGAAAAGAAAACAGCCAAACATGAGCAGGATTATGAGATCCACCAGAGAACTTGCTTAGGTATTTTCACTCTGAGCCGAAAAATAGTGTTTTTTTCTACATTTCCAGCAATTTAGGGATGAATGGATGTCATAACACCTACACACACGTTCTGCTCATGAGAGTGTAGCTTATGAGAGTTAGTCTCACATAAAGCCTGATTATTCACAATTCGCTTCGTCTAAATAGTGCAGATATTGTCTCCTAAATATGAAGTGAATTTTATTCTTGTATTTTTGTTTTAAAGTCAGCCTTGAAAGTGTCAGCCGAAGCATATCCTTATTGATTTGTTTTTAATTTAATTTTGTCAGCGAGATTCAGGTTTACTGTGGGAGTTCTTTGTCCTTGATGTATGCTTCTCATAATATCCAGAATTTTTTATTTATTGATTGATTGATTGATTTTTTGCGATCTGGGAAATATGATTTGTGGCCCTGTGCGCCGATTTCAGTCTCATCGCCATGTGGTCAATATCAGACATGTGGAGAACATTTGACACAGTATGAGCGAATAAAATGTGTAAAATATGATTTTATCTCTTCAAACTAAGCCAAACAGAATCGAGCCCTAATTGCGGAATAACTTTTACCAGAGCCGTAATACATAGTGTGTGTGCGAGTGTGTTTTGTACAATGGTGCACTGCCATCCATTGTTTTCTGAACATGAGAGCAGTTTTTACAGCCGTCGGACTTATTAAACAACAAATACAACATTGCATAGCATGTCTAGGGTACTATAGTTTATGAATAGTCTTTAGAGCAGGGATTTAATGCTTAAAAATAATAATATATATGCCTGAAGACTTTGACAGAAACAAGGGAACCACTTCAGCATTGACATTTCCTCAGTAAGGCGATGCTGTTACTTTAGAGACACTGTGATACAGGATACTGGGCCATACGCTGCGGTTACTAAGCGCATTCGGTTTTGCAAGAATTTCAAATCAGATGATTTCTTTCCCTGTTTTTGATTCAGTTGTGTGTTTACAGAGCATCCTGCTGTGCTGATAAACGCTCACCAATTTGCGGGGAATAAACAGCCCTGTTACTCTTGGAGTTTTATGTAAAGTGCTCAGCTGCCTTTGGTGGGTCAAATACCTGCATTTTACGGTGGTTTTTATTTTACGATCAGTAATCAGAGGAAGGCAGGGTGCCTTCTCTGCCATTTTGTCAAAGCGTTTGTTTCTGCTTGCGAAAGGTTTGTGTGACAGTGGGACGGCAGACTTTATACACAGGCTGCCATTTTAATCAGCTGCAGACTGTGGGCAGCACACACCACTCCGAACACACCCAGACTCCAGAGTGTGTTCAGACCAGCAAGCAGTTTGATTGCTTTTTAAATAGATATAGATCTCAAAGAAATCATTAAAAAAGAAATAAATAAGTTATAATTTAAATATAATAATAAAATAACGGAAAATGGATTCATTTATTTTCCTTATAATTCCACAGTGTAAAACAGAATAAAAAATGAAAAAAAAAAATAAAACTGATGAATTCACCGCATGTTTTGATCACTTTTGAAAATGTAAATACTACTGCGAATAGAGAAGTTCATAAAAAAGCAAATACAATGAATTAAAGTTAATTATATACTTATACTGACGAAAGCAAAGCTGTTTCAATAATATATATATATATATATATATATATATAGTTTTTCGGTTTTTTTACTGTGTGGTATCATGGATTACATCCATTTAGCATCTATCTCATGCTCTGCCGTGTTTATTTTTATTTAAATGTAAATCAAGTCCACAGCATGATTAAAGTTATTTCATTTTCAAATTCAGAACTACACACATTTAGTTTGGTGTATACACAGGGGGCATGACTTATCTATCCTAGAATTGGTATTTAGGGAAAAAAATTCAATTTCTCATCAGAGAGGAGAAGGTAGGAACCCAGGTACAGGGTAAACAGTATCTGTGAGCAAAGAGAGAATGAGAGAGAGAAAGCGAGTGTGTGTGAAAGAGAGAGAGAGGTTTATTAGATGTCTGGTGAAAGGAGAAGGGTTGTGTCTCGGCTGGTTTATGGGAGCACACTTGAAAGGGCCATTTTCAAGCAGACACACCTGTTATTTCAGAACGCTGAAGAGAGCTCAGCCTATACAGTGTAAGCCTTCTTTTGTACGTTTTTTTTTTTTTTCTTAACAAAAATCTTCAGATTTCAAATATTACGGAAATGCAAACTTTCAGAAGTATTGTGGTGTGTTTTTATTTTATTTATTACTTACTTTCACAAATTATTTATTTACATTAATATTATTACTTTTGCTACTGCTACTAATAATGCAAATACTATTAAACCTAATACTGTTTTACATTGTATTGTTGTGGAAAAATACAGCAGTAATAAATACATTAAAGCTATTGAATAATGCAAATGGACATTTTTGAATGACATATAATAACCAAAAAATGAAATAATAAAAATGTTCAATATTTTCAAAGTTGTCTATATTAGAGCTCAACCAGTAATGAAACAATATTGAAGGAGTTCCTATGTGTGGACACTTTTTCTTTGTTCTATCTAATTTATAAAACAAAAAAAACAAATAATGAAATTCATACCTAAGCCCAGTTTTAGTAAAGTATTTAAAACTTTGACAGGTAGTGAACATTCTTATCGTAAAATGAAACAGAACAACAGTTAAAACGTTTCCTGCAAATTCCACTAATCCTCAGATAACTAATCTAATCTGGGGTCAACAGGAAGTTGTTTCCTAAAAACATTTTGAGGCCAGAGGTCAGCTTTATCTTGTGTGGTTCATGTGATAGTTTATCAGCCAATCATAAGACTATAATCAGGAGCACTGTGTTTCTAAATCTCCTGACCTCCTGTCGGAGATAATTTAGGTTTAAATTATCTTTCCAGATGTTAAGAAACCACACCAGGTGCTGATTCGACTAAAATAATTGAGTATGTATATCAAATGTGTGACAGGAACATTTTAAAAATGTAAAGAGATCTCAACATCTCAAAAAAAAAAAAAAAAAATATATATATATATATATATATATATATATATATATATATATTAGCAGTCTTTTGGCCATTACCATATTGCAAAGCTTCATTTAAGGAGCTATTTGTTCTGAACTATTTGTATTTTTGTAATTTTTTTTGGTGTACCTAGTTAGGCTGATGCATTCATATTAAATGACAATTCAGTATTTTAAATAATAAATTGTAAAGCACTTTATTAGGTTTTCTGACAAAACCTGACTGAATACACATATTTGAGTAGAAAGAAAAACAAAAAACACTACACGATTTAAAGTGTAGTTAAACAAGTAGCGCAATACAAGTAAAGAATATTCACATATATGTGTATTATTATTATGTTTTGTCTGTAATTCTGTGACAATAGCACAGTGATGTTTTAGACAAAAGAGACAATGAGATTCCTACTTTGGTCGATTTGTTGGCAACTACTGGCTGATATCTGGCCTTAACAAAACAACAAGAACAAGAACAAATCCTTCTAGTACTGATTAAGCTGAGGAATTTAGACAGGATACTGTTCCTAGATCAGCACTTGGGCTCTTCCAAATAGAGCAAGCTAGAGAACTCTTCATTACAACCAAATCAATGCTGTTGCTTCCATGCATTAATCTAAATTCAGATGCAGAGATTAGGAGTTTATTAAGGTGTGAGACCTTTGTGCTGGCCAGGGGTGTCACTGATTGGATAATCAGTCTGCGAGTGACATCTGACAGCTCCGCCTCCATTGATTTTCCAAAGTAGGCCGTCGGCCACATTGCGTAAGATGACACATAATGAGCGGAGAATTTAATTCAGACAAACAGCCAGGTTGCAGAGCTAAGTTAATTACTTTAAGGTAGCAGTCATTACTCTTTACTCTAGTGCTGATGTGCCCAATACAAACAGTCTTCAAGTGTCTTTCGCTCTGACACCACTCACCTGGCCGTTCTGGCTCAAATGCAGCTTGTCAGCGCCATTGTGTTGTGTGTGCTTATTTAACACAATGCTCAGCCACGCTAGGCTGAGAAATGACAGCTGCAATATTTACTGCCCGATCAAACTGGATTCATGTATATAAATCCCCTTGTTTTCTTTTTTTTTTTCTTTTCTTTTTCTTTTTTTTTTTTTGTACCTTGGCTGGCATATGAGTACAATACAAATCCTCTGCTGAATGGAATCAGGGATTTTCATTCAACCACAAACTGAAAGTTGAACCAATTACATTTTTAATGTGTTGTGTACGTTCTTTTTATTTCTTTTACTTTCATCTGTCTTTTTTGTATTATATTGCATTGGTATTGTACCAGGAGAATTAGCTATTGTTTGACCTATTTTTACAATTGTGTATTATTTTGTTAGTTTGCTGTTTGTTTTAAGTAAGTTCAAACATAATCAAAATAACCCAACTTCAGTTTGATTAAGATTAATTGTAATGCACAATGAAAAAGCAGTTATCTGTTTTGGCAAATAAACTCTCCACACACACACACACACACACACACACACACACGTGTATATATATATATATATATATATGCTGAATAACATTGAGTATTTTAATAGCCATTGTAATTAAATGAAAGGTATATATTTTTTATATATGAGAATAAAAATGTTATTCAGAAAGCCTTATGTTTGATTAAACAAAAAGCATGCAGATATCCTGGACTTGTTTCACCGCAGCAATGACTTTCGTTTTTGGCTGATGTTACCAAGGCTGCATCCAAAAAGCTATTAATGCATTGTATCAGCGCACTGTTCTTGGTAAAAATTATGGCAGTAGTTAACAAAGCAATTTAATGTGATTAATATTAAGGTAGTAAATGCTACGGCAGTAGCCGCAAATAATAAGGATAAGTTTGAAAAGTGGGGTAAATAAAAAAAAAAAGAAAGAAAACTGACCTTCAGTTTTCATGTCATAGTCAAAAATGGCTCCTCAAAAGATTTGAGGACGCATCCATTGCAAATTCGCATTCAGGTCTGGCTCCATTCTGATGTGGAACGCCCACTTTTCATGGTCCAATGAAATCTCACTGGATGGAAGTCTTGCTCAAATCCAAACGACATCCGATTTTTTTTTTTTTTTGTTCTCATTGAAATAAAAACGAAGTATATCAGACGAAGCCATTACCTTTGAGGAAAATAACTCTATATAAAAAATATACGGGTATTATTTTAAAATTCTACCTTGTTTGAATTGTAATGTCTTTTTCTGTTACATATAGGATGTTTTTTTTTTTTTTTATCCAGAGGGAGTACAGAGGACAGGAAATGATGCAGAAAGAGAGACAGAGTGTGATCACGTCTCCTTTGCGCGATGTGTCTTGAGCGTGTGTAGCACTGCCAGGCTGAAGCTCTGGCTGTGAAGTGCCGGATTAAGCGGCAGATGATATAAGCTCAGTTCCTTTATTGTCAGGCTGACTATAATGACCACAATGCATTTCTAATGTGAACAGCTTAAGGAGGGGAAACAGGTCACAGCATGTTTCAGGCGTAGCATAAAATAACGCGTCAAGACTGGGTGCATGTGTGCTGTAAGACATACAAAATATGACTTATACATGGAAAATACTTGTTTTTATAATGCTAAAGTTACAACCAATCAATCACATTTGAATTATTTCAAGTGTATTTCAGCCACATGTCAGTTTTTATATCTTTAGTTTGTGGCACCTGCTGAAATGTCTCTGATCGCCACAAAACTGCGAAGTGTCAAACACTTCCTAATGGCATTTGCATAACTCACACATGCCTGGTGTGAATTTCGCCCCTGTTAACACAAACAGTGGTGGGGCGGCTTGTCTCACACCACACACCAAGAGCCAGGATAGATCTAAACACATATATACACACACACACACACTGTTGAGTAGTCTTAGTCTTCAACAAGAATACAAACACATTCACACACATTTGTTTTTGTGAATTGTGGCTTTTATATATATATATGCAATTATATTTTTTAGTACATCTATTTTTAAAACCAGGTTTTACTATCTTTGTGGGGACATTTGGTCAGCACAATGTAGCACAAACATACACACACACACACACACACACACACACGTTTTTAATAGTAAAAATAATGCTACTTAATAAAGTTAATTTTTAAGAGCTGTTTAATATATTCAAATATTCAATTTAAAGTGAATTTACAGTATGGGAAAAATATAACCGAAAGAGTTGTGCGTTATTATTTTTTGTACACACACACAACAAAAATTTTTTATATATTTTTTTTTTGTAAACTGTTTAAAATATTAATTTTAAAAGTTACACATTCCCGACAAGCGGAACCAAATAAAAAAGTTGCATTCATAATTAATAGGCATATTTCTAAGTGTCATTAGCTCCCGTGATGGACAGTGCTGCTTTATCTTCATGCTCTTGGCTGAATGAAGCACATTACTCTACGAGCCCACGGCCCGTCCGTCGAGTGGCCCCCCATTACCACCACGGCTCCAGTGGCCTCTTTTGTTGTATTCTGATAAGATCTACTCAGTGTTTGCTTCACCAACCTCCAGTGGTGTGTCTGGTTACTTCACTGCAATTAAGAGAAAGGAAAACATGCCCAGCCAAAGCGTAGAAACATCTTTTGTGTGCGCGTGTGTGCGTGGGCTTTCATTCACAGAGTTTAATGTGATTTATAGATTATGTCACAGAATACATAAGGAAAGAAGAAGCCTTTTGTAGTGTAGTCCGTTTTCCTATTGGACTTTCTGTCCGGTGCATGCAGCGAATCGCAAGCCCCATCAAAGCAATTACCTTTGCTAAAGCCATATTAGTCTTATAATTGGATAATCTTGTATTGCTTTGGCTTAATTCATTCTGTTGCACCAAATGGTTTCCTGTCCTCAATAACATTTTAGGAGCTCATGTTCTTAGAGAGAAACGCTCTAGCCTTGCCTTCGTCTCATAATGTATATATATATTTTTTTTCTCTGAAAGTGCCTCAGTGAAATGAAATATTTGTGAATGTGGACGATGCAGTGACTGTACAATCTAAAAACTATTGACTGTGGCTGTTCTCCAAAACCTTCTGTGCTGCTTTGCCATCTACTGCCTACATAGACAGCATGCTCATGAAATCGAACATCATAAGACAGTTTTGGAACACTCATAAAAAGCAGCTTTGTTTTCAAAGAGCCAGACACAATGAAACCTACATAGGCAGCTCACCAAGTTTTGGAACAGAGCTGATTAATTATTAATTAATCACTTAGCATTCAAAAGTTTGGGGTCGATATGATGTTTTCTTTTAAAGAATGCAATACTTTTATTCAGCAAGGCCACATCAAATATGTCAAAAGTAACAGCAAAAACATATATAGACGTTATAAATGTGGTTCTTGTGAACTTTCGATTCATCAAAGTAGCTTGGGTTACACTTAATTTTAAGGTGTCCTTGATAAGGTGTACTTACACATTTAAGTACTGAGTAATGGTGATTTACTACATGTACTTATTATATGGTTAGGGTTAGGATTAGGGTTATTTGCATGTAATTATGCATCATTTATTGTTATTATACATGCAAATACATGCAACGTGTAACAAGGACACCTTAAAATAAAGTGTTATCAAAAATGTATCACTGATTCCACAAAAATATGAGGCAGCACAACTGTTTTCAAAACTGATAATAGTAAGACAAGTTCCTTAAGCACCAAGTCAGCATAATAGATGAAATTGAAGACTAAAAGAAATAATGCTGAAAAATAAATAAATAAACAAATAAAAATAAACCAGTTGACGTCTAAATAATAAATTACATTTTAAAGTACATTCAAATAAAATTTTGAGTTTAGAATAGTATTTTTAAATTGTAATATTTGAATTCAAATTCATTATCAAATGAATGCAGCCTTGAATTATCTAAAATATTTTTCAACAGCATAAAAGTTTTAAAATGTAAAATTTCATTTATTTAAGTATAATGCACATTATGCAAGATTGTAGTAAGTTAAACACTACTTTTGGAAACCAAAAATATGCATATACCATCATTTAACAACCTCATTATCCCTAGGAATTAAATATTTGCCATTGCATTTTTTTTCTTTTCTTCTAGAACCCTGCAGTTGTCCTTTTATTGTAGCAACATCATCCGTATCTTTCAATAAAGGACTAAAACAAAGATATATTCACGATGCGCTCAACGGGTGCAAAGACACGGAGCAAGACTAAGTCTGCGTGAACGATGTATAAATAATTGAATGGCATCATTTGCATACTGTATGTTCAGCTCTTATTAAAATCTAAACCTCTGCCTTGATCAGAGGGAAACGCTACTTGTTATTTTTGACCTCTCTGTGAAGCAGGCTTCCTGAATTGATCCCTTCTTTCAGACAGTTGCGCTGTCACCCCCAAGTGTGCTCATGATATCCTCCTCTGGACTCAGATTGTGGAAAATTACACTGAATGGCAGAGACCTTCACAACATACCAGAGCTGAAAGAACACGAATAAAGAGGCTAGAGAGATAAAAACAACAGACAGAGAGAGGCAGAAAAGGAATTTTCTGTATCTGCAGCCATTCCGCGGGTGGCAGAAGACAGCTGAAACGCCGGTAATCTATTTATATCGAAAAGATTCCTCAAGGCTTTGATTTCTGGACAGGTTCAGAGTCCATTGCAGGGAGGTTGTTTCCCTGGACGCCGGTCACGTATATGACACGTCTCCCAAAAGCATTGTGGCTACACCAGCCGCTTGAGGATCGCATGAAAAGCTGCAGGAAAAGTTAGATGACATCGATGTCAAATCTTAGCATCAGTATGCTATCGCCTGCAACTGAATGCAGCTACTAATTTCAAAGCAACCATGCTGCATCACTGTGAAAAAATGAAGTGCAACTTTATAAAGAAAGCATCATTTGACTGAAATGCACTCAGAAGCAGCCCTGTATTCCTGCTGCTGTTGAATGTCCAATATTATTATGGTCTACTACTAATGTCAGATGTTTGTGCTCTGCGTTTGCAAAAGAGAGAAATCCCTTTTAAATACATGCGATAGACAACATAGCATCTATGTGGCAGTGAATTTGTCACACACGGATTGTGAATAAACAGAATGAGGTTGAGAAACCATTTCACGAAGGTTTCCAAACCTTTCCTCAAGACATTTCACAACTGGTTTCAAAATCAAGCTCCAGGCCCTCCAGCAAACTGCTGTTCCCAATCCCATCATGCATTTATTACACTATAAACAGGAAGAAAATGGCAAGAAAACATGGTGTCATATTATGTCACGCATTCTCTGCATGATTGTTGCCAGCACACTGTTACGCGTGGGCTTGAAGGACTGAAGGAGCACAAGACGGCGAGGACACCGTTCAGTCAGGCTAATATAGCACACAAACTCTTCAGTCACTCCAAGCTGTGTTTCTTTGACTGCTGTGCTAATGTGCAGCTTTAACCTGTGTGGAAAACACAGCCGCCATATCTGCTGTTTACATTCTCTGATCTGCTAACTAGCTTCAAAAAACAGCCCTATTTCTGCAAGAAAACTTACCTGCTAAACAATAATAATAAAAACCAATAAATAAATACTGTAGAACCATCACTAATTGTAAACGGTTTCCACTACAAATGCCATTAAAGCATCGCAAACCATTAACTTTTAACGATTTAAAAATGTTTTTCTGTAGTGTGTTTTGGAACATATTCCTTTAGGATTTATTGGTTTTAACAAGCCACCAATAGAAGGTGGCCAATTACCAATAGAATTACCATTACAGTTTCCATAAAAAAACAATCTAAGTCTCATTATAATCAGTAAAAACTATTTTACATTTTGTGATGGTGTTTATTGTTTTAAATTTTTTTTCAACTGTGAACCACTGACAAACACAATAAAGAAACTGGATGGATTTAGTAACATTAGCAAACAGTGCTAATCTGTGACAGCAACGTTTAATTGGGAATTTTCTAATTCACTATGGAAATTATTATATGCGGTAAATGTTTTGAGTGTGCACGAAGACTGACTTGATGCTTGGTGCTTGATGGGAGAGACATTACCACTGTCACATGACAAACACAGTCACATGGTGAATTAGCCTTTTCAATGTTTCGACTGAAATACACAGCACTGGCAATTAGCCTTTCAACTTTCTTTCAAAGTTTAAGAAGTATAAGGGGGTCAGATGAGTTCAGTCTCAATCTAGTGGAGGGACAGCTGCGTCTCAGTTCCACTGCTCACAGTCTTAGTTAACACATGTAAATGAGGCTAACGATCCAGACGCAATCTCTCAAGGCTTTCTTTCCAGAGCCTTGAGTCTAACAGCTCACAATGAGAGATCACCACAAAGTCACCACACAAACAAACTAGAGCCATGCGAGAGACTGAGTGTATGGCTCCTTCCGTCCAGATTTCAATCCTTATTTTTTTTCTTCATTCACTATGACATCATCTTTATTACAATATCATGAAGTAATTACTGAAGTATTAAAACTGTAAAGCCATGCATACATATTAGGCACTTGAAAGTTTCTCGTTTTTAACATATTGCCCAGGCAATTACAATAGCAAGTCAAAAAACTTCATCTTTCCACTTTCCACTCCATTTGAATTGTAATCTTAAACCAGTAAAAATTATATTATTAGATGTCTGAGAGGAAGATTGAAGTAATATAGAGTTAATTATGATCCAAACTGTGATAAAAATGAGATACCAGGCCGAGTATCATAATGAGATGGAGAATTTAAAAGTAAAACCTGCAGGACCACAAGTTTGTCCTGTTTAACCACAGAAATGGCAGAGTGTCGACTCACCGTGACTCTTTGCCAAGCATCCGACTGTTCTGCTGAGCTTGTGGGAGGCGAAGGTGTAAAATGAAAGTCACTTCCTTTCCTAAACTGTTTTGCTTTCTCACTTTACACCCAAATGCTCATAGCAACACAAAAGACACACAATTCTGCGACGGTAAAAATTACCATTCGGGGTTCTAATGCAAAAGCGGCATTAATGGCATTCATTTTTCAAATGCGAAAACAGGTGCACATTTGAACAGGTTTTGATGGTGTCTTTGAAAAAGGTCAATATCGTAGCATCAGGTTTAGCACAGGGCTTTAACTGTCGGTTGCGTTGTCAGAAGAGATTTAGAACAGACAGATGATTTCTCTCCGGGAACAAACTCCACCCTCCTTATCTGATTGCCGATTTTTAAACGATTTACTGTCGAGCTTGTTCTCCCCCTTACACCAGTTTGCTTGTTGAAATCTGGAAAAGTCAAACCCCCAAAAAAAGTGTTTTGAAGGATTTACGTGCAAAGTATTTATACGTTCAAGAAAACCCTTAGCTTGTTTACTTTAATTAAAGTAAGTGGCCATTAATTAAAAGAGTCTAAATGACTTTGTGGTTTGTGGCCGAATCCTGAATCCTTTTTGTTAGCGTGTGAACTATAAAGTCTCGAATCATCTCCAAATCATTTCCTCTCATAAGAAATCGATCAATCAACCTGCACAAATCAATCATCGGTGGATTTCTTCGCCACCCCGCTTTTAATGTCACCCATTCAAGACGTTCTTTTAATGCCCCTCACTTTATGTTTTGTGTTCCCTTCTGCCATCTTAAAAATTAATCATCCTGTTGAATAATGGCTCACGATGGTGCTGAATAATTGATGATCTGGTGCTTAATAGAGGGACAGAGGAGGCGTTACACTCACACAACTGCTCTTGTCTGTGTGTCTGTATGGAGAGGCTGCGTATCTGCGCAGACAGACAAGCTGGATTGTGTGTATGTGTGTATGTGAAAATGTACTTTATTTATACACATTTTTATATACGTCTTACTATTATAAAACAGCAAGACAAAAGTTTGTCTTTTTATCAAAATGTAATACTTTGTTTTACCTATGAGACATTTTTTTCTATCTATCTATCTATCTATCTATCTATCTATCTGGTCCAGTGTACAGGGAAGTACAAGGTGTAGATGTTGTTTCACATTGACTTTAAAACAAGAAGAGAGTTCTTTGGTGAGGTCATGTTTTTTGGATGTATCTGAACAGATCATGCTAAATGACAGACCATGTTTGTGACTGTCCCTCTGTTTGTACAAATGCACACACACACACATACAGGCGCACACATGAACAGATTTTCACCCGTGCATTTGCATCATTTTGACAGCAACAGTGCTTTCATTGCTTTTGCAAGAATTAAAAATTGATGCATTTTGTTGAAAGTGAGATGATGAGCCTGTTAGAGTAGCGGAAACCTTTTTTTTTTCTCTGTAGTCTCTCCTGATATTTTATGACCTCTTACATTGGGCAGCTCTCTTTTTGTGGCGTGAAGACAGATGTTGCGGCCCTGTTTGCTCTTCTTGTTTTTCCTGGCAGATGCAAAAAACACAGTAAAGCTCCTACATGTATTCCACGAATAAAGTACAGAATGGGGCTTTAAAATAAGTGTATTTGTTTTATTTTATTCCCCTATTCTCAAGGAATAGTAATTGAAAATAGTCAAACTAAATATTGAATGTGCTTTTTTTTTTTTTGCCGGTTTTGCCCTGCTGCTACTAAAATGTGTGCCTGAGGAAATTTAGGGTTGAGTTTGGACTAAATTAATTTATGACCAACTGTTAGATTGTAGTTAGAGATATATTATATTAAGTTAAAATAGTCTTTACATATTTATTAACTTATTTATTCACATATTTTGAATTCAGAAATAATGTGCAGTGTTGCATGGTTTAGCTTGGTAAATACAGACAATGATACAAATCATGTTTGTAAGGAATACATTTTATTTTTTTTTTACGTTTAGAAATGACCCACATGTATTGTATTTCACCGTTTTTGAAGCAATTGCATTACATAACAAAAAGGTTAAAGTTTTACATTAACAGGGTTGCATGCAAACAAACTAACAAATTATTGAATGATTTGAAGTTATTGGTGCTGCTAATGCTTCAAAAAGGCACATGACTCCAAAGTGAAGTGTATTTGTGTGAAGTGCTCAATGCATTTTGCTGCCAAAGAAAGTGTGTGTCCCTCCCATTTCCAAGCTGAAGGGGAAACATGGAGTGTCAAGGACTTCTTTCTTCTGATTGGCAGGTGCTATCCGTGTAAGATACCTGTATAATGGTGGTCCTCAGAATTTTTTTGACCTTCTTATACGTCTCCCCATATTAATGTCACTCTATTACCGTTAAAACGGAGGCATCTCGGGAAAACACGGCGGGACTGAATCCTCCTTATCGCCGGCAACCTGAAAGGGGGAATTTGGCGCTATCAGTTAATGGAAATGACATTTTTTAAATTTCATTTTCAGATAATCCACTCCTTGTCCACTAAAACATCAAAATTACTGTTAACAATATGTGAAGGCCGTATTAAAACTAACTTACTCACAGCAGTCGAGGCCCATTATAGTCGTCTCTGAGAGACACCGTGCCATTTTAATAGGATTTCTGATATGTTCTGCACGTTATTACGCTGGTGTGCATGTCATTTACTGTCGGAATTAGAAAGCTGTGTATCAGAATAATGAATAGATGAGTAAACTACCCCCTTCCTGTAGGGTATGAATGTGGTGTTTGGTAATCTCTACTAAAAAAGGGGCTCTTCAATCTATTTCCAGCAACTTCTCCAGAAGCGCCAGTTTGTAGTCAGGGTTTTGGTTCTGCTCTGGTTCTTAGTTCTTTTCTCATTCTTTTTTATTTATTTTATTTTTTTTCTTGTGTGACGGCTTGATAGAGACCTTGATTACTCTGATTAATGGATCCTTAGCATCCTCTTTCAGAGTAGGATGAAAAGAAGTTAAAAAGAGTAAGATTTCATTCACAGAGAGTGATTACAGTATTTCACGAGCACTCAATGCATTATGTATTCCTTTATACAGTGTCTATGTGCTTTCATTAAAGCAGTTATTCAGATTAGACATGGTCATGAGACAGTTTTGTCATGCATCTTTTCCAGGTCTAAAACACAGAGCTAAATGGCCAGTTAAGATGATACATTTGCAGCTCTGCTGTAAAAGCCAGCTGTGCTTGTGAACGCAGGAATATAGGAACCACAAGGATCTGAATGATATTGGTTTCTATTCTGATTCAAATCTGATTTCATTCTGAATCTTTAATGATTTTAATGAGTCATTTGATCATTTTGATGGATCTGTATATATAAACAACCCCGATCATAACAGTTATTCATATTCATGATAATAATAATGATAATATTTAATGTCTATTGACTGTGCATATATTTATTTATTTATTTATTATTTGCTGTCGCAATGCAGATTTAATAGCAACAGAGTGCTAAATACCACTGCAGGAAACACTTTTCAATGTGTGAAATTGACAGTGGTCAATTTGTTTTGGTGAGAAAACATATATTTATGAACTATTAACATTTGTTTACTTTAAAAATCAAATTCAACTTATATTACTATAAGCCTGTATGATTGTGTTGCACAAAAAGACAAATTCTGAGGAATTAAACTGGTCACTCTTTTCCATCCAGTTACAGTGAAAGTGCATAATTCCTTTGTTTGTGTTCCACAAAAGAAAGCAAGTCAAATGCTTGCTTTTTCTATCCTTTTCATTTGGCTTGTCATGCAAGTTCATATTCACTGCGTGTATAGCAACATTTGGACTTTTTTGTCATTTGCTCATTTAATGTTTGACATTGTTGTCCACCTGACCTTAATACATCCATCACCCCGATATCATCATGTTTGTCCTCTGGTTTTATAACGTACACAACCGGCAGCGTCCAGATGGCAAAGGTGAATGCATGACAGTGGAGTCAAATAGGATGTGTTCAGAATGACTCATGTGTGGCTGTGCATTAACTGGCCCACCCCTGGACCGCTGATTGATTTCCTCTAGCGTTTCTGCCTCGATGGGACACTGTCATCTGATCACTGACCTGATATTCTAGCACAAATACTAAAACATCGAAAACAAACTCGTCACAGGCCAGTTTTCATGTTGCTAATGGTGCATTACGGGTTGGGAAGATTGATGACATTTGTGTCCCTCATTCAAAAAATAAAACATGAAAATACATAACCTTACCAGCATGTTTTACTAGATGTTTGTCTAAATACATTGAGAAAAAGCCAATAAGTAAGTCTTTTATTGTTGCCTTTCCAAAGTGATTCCAAATATTTCATCTGAATGTCTCAAATATTTTATTTCTCAGTAAAGTCTTGAGGTAGTGTCTATGTGTCAACCCTGTTACTTGAACGTTGCTCTCTTTTTAAAACATCTATTATATAAATAATAAAAATGCTGACTGATTTCATCATCCTTTTTTAAAGACGTCAACTCTTTATGGAGGTGGAGTCTCCTCTGTTTTCACTTTCTTACGTTATTACAACAACAAGAAGTCGCCTTGTTATTTTTAACTCTTCTGATACATTTTTAAAGGCTTAAACCAACATAACAATTTTTCACAAAATTTAGCTTGCAGTTTGTTAACACTTAAGTCTGATGGAATTATTTAAAGTTATACAAAACATATACTTAAAGGAGACGATATATGTTTGATTATTTGCTGTTTTTGAATATTTATCTTGTCAGCTTGTGTGCTTTGTCCCGACACTGGTGTGTTCAAGTTCCATTGTGCGAATGCGTGTCCTGTTTATGGGTCCATTTTTTATACACTTGTCATATTCTTTGACTATCAATCTCATGGCTCTTTTTTGTAGTTCATTGAAAGCTTGGGGTTAATTCAGAGGTCAAGCGAGACTTGCAAGCTGTCAATCTCACATTGTAAAGTTTGTAAACCCCCCTCCGCCCCCCTCGGCCTTGCCTCTTGTGCATTATTCCTGCACCCACCCCTCTGAATAGATGACTCCTCCTCCATTCTATGGTGGGTCTCACTCCCGCTTGGGAGAAAGACGGCCGCATAATTACACATCTGCCCTTTGTTTCTCTGTTTTGGCATTAACATCTCAAACTGGCCTTTCAGCTCTGATTTGAACGGCTCTCTTCTCACCCAGAGAAGTTGAATGTTCTTTCAAAGTTCCTCTTTTTATTTCATGCAACTGTTTTGTTGGAGAACTCTGAGCCTTCAGACCCTTCTGGGTCTGGACCTCTCCATCGATCACAGCCCTTGTATAGTTTTGTTGGTTTTTACGTAAGCTGCAAAATTTTGCGTAAAACGGCAGTCCACGATCAAAGGGAGTGCCGGTATCAAACACCCCCGGCCGGAATCCTTTGAAGATGAATGGTTGCTGTCTTAATTTGTCATGATTAGAGTTTTTAATTTGATTTGCAAACACAAAACACACAGAACAGCGACAACAGGCTGTCCCGCTGTGCCGCATCGGCGTTGGAACGGCAGTATTTGTTTGAAGCACTTAACAGGTGTTGATCGGCGGTCTTTGCTGCAGCTTAGGGAGATAAGGCCTCCCGCAGAGGGGAGAGACCTCAACACGTTTAATGAGGAGCGCGGGAGTCAGGCGGACCACCTTCGTCCACGGCTCCGCTTCTGGAGAATGATCAGCATGTTAACCGCTCACAGCGTGAGATGGAGATATGAAAGTACGGAGCTGTTGTCGTTGATTTAGTCGAACACCCCTTGACTATGTAGGGATCAACCCTCATCCTTTATGCATTTATTTTTCTTCACAGCCAACCTGCTGTGCACCGCACCGACTTTGCTAGTCATCTTTTTTTCTTTCTTTTTTACCTCTGAAATACAGATGATTTTAGGGTAGAAAAAGACAGCTTAAAAACAGAATCGAAGTAGGGGAAGCTCTGCCTTATTGAGCTGGTGTTTCGCTAAAGCTAATGCTAATGATGCTACGCCCACCGTTTCAGTATTCCCATTAAACTGAAAGATTTAGTCTGAGCCAAACACAAATCATCTACAGTATTTAATGTTGTGTGGTTTATCTTAAATATATGAATTTAAAAAAACATTCTATTAAAATAGTTTTTATATGATGATCATACATACTTACATACATTGAATTAATTTATGGATGGATGGATGGATGGACGTAACGGAGGAACGAATGAATAAACGGACAAACAAATAAACAAACAAAATTAATCAATCAATTAATAAAATCTAAATTAAATAGCAGTGAACTGTTCTTTGAAAAGATGAAGTGCCATCATTGGAGTGACCAAGTCTCACTTTAAAAAGTCCTACAGTCAACAAGTTGTACTTACTATTCATTATTTTTTCACGCTTGACATGATTTGTCAAGTATAACAAAACAATGGACTATACTATTTATAGCCAGATTGTTGACCATTGAATACTAATGATACAGAAGGCCATAACCTTGATCATTTTAAGACAATACATTAGCATTTAGACATTCTTTGTCTGGTCATACAGAACTGCACTATTACAGTAAACCCCTCTCCTTTATGTTAGTGTAAACAGAGTCCTGATGTTTCTAATCACATTTTCCCACCTCATAACCATACATAGGACACTCCAAGAAGCAAAAATTCCAATACTTTCTTTGACCAGACATGAGGAAATACCCTGTAATGTGATGAAGTATTAAAGGGCGTTGTGATATATTTAGTGTATCTTTAAGAAACCTAGGGGGGTGCACACACTGTTTTTAATGGGCTCCTAAGTGGCTCGTTACTGGAGTGACGATGTTTCCCATGAGACTGTGAGTGTGTTTTACGGGAGGCTGGTGGAGGGTGTAAACATGCAGAGAAGGAAAACATTTAAAGGATGAGATACTGAGATACTAGAGAATATGCACCGGTAGATTAAGTGGACAAAAACCTGTTTCCTCTCAGGAAGGGATGGTAGCGGAACAGGTTTGGAAGAGGAGAGTCAGATAAACGGTAACGACGGGGCTTTGAGGTAAATGGCTTTGTTTGTAATGCGGGAGGTGCTGTTTCAGGTCTCAGTCACCTTCCAATAGAGGGTTTCTACTCCTGGGATGAATTCCATGTGAATTTGTTACTGGAAAAAACAAAATCCTGTGGAGGAACTGAGGCGAGTGAGACTGCATCAGTTTAAAGGAGGAAGTTGTTATGCCTGAGGAGTTCTTCATCGACAGCCAAACACTGACAGTCCGCTGTGGTTTTCTTGCAGGCTCGGAGGTCAATGATGGTTATCTCTCAGAGTGACTTCACCGGATCGTTGTGACTACAGTGATTTCGACCCAGACATGTGGAAAGCGGAGAGTCCAGTCAGAGCCAGGATGGGATGTTCAGAATGGAAGTCTTTGGTCCTCTGCGGCCTGGTGTTCGTCTTGACGGTTGTACAGAGTTCTGACGGTAAGATTTTTCTTCTCGAAATATCCCACATTGTCGAAATCATGCTGTTCTTGAGTTTATGGTGTTGTCTTTTTGTTGTGTTTTTTTATGTGGTGGATGTTTGAAACAGAGAACATTTTTGAGAGCTCAGATAAATAATGGCTGTTTCTTTAAGACAGATAGCCTGAGGTTCTCGGGAAGCTGTGTGCATTAACACAGAGCTTGCCTTCGTTTTCTTTCTGGTTAAATTAAAAGCAAGACCATACAGTGTTTCCTAGTTTTCCCTCATCTCATCTCCGTCTGTTTACTCTCATGTCCTGTTCTAACTATAGGCCTAAACCCTACAACTGCTCATTATAAACAATATCCTCAAGTAAACACGCCTCATTACACTCTGTCCCTGCCGTAATATCTTTTTAATGCATTTTTATAATTGAATTAAATGGGTTACTGCCATAGCCATGGCTGGAAGTTTTCGCTTGTGCAGAAACTTTGAAAGATTGATTGCTTGAGGGTTTGTTCCCTGTTTCTCTCGAGTATATCCTAGAAACTTCAGATCTCATCTTTCTGATTTCATTTCGTGGGCCGAACACTGTCTATAAGTTCGGATGTAACTCATTTGTATTCCGTACATCTTCTCAAACTGCATATTCTGGTATTTTATGAAGCTGAATCGCAAAGCAGTGATGAAGTATTGTGGAGCCGTTTTATTGATAGTATGTCTGCCATCGAATGCCATGAAATGTGGCATTGTGCTCTTATAGAAATAAATCAGGGCTGTATATGCTATATTAGTCTGAGCTCCTGAGTGAGTCAAGTTATGATAAACTTTAAAAGCTAAAAAAAACAAAAAAAAACTCACAACATTTTGGGATAGATGAACTGAAAACACTGTGTTTAATATATAATATACATAATGATACTTCAATAGCACTAAGAATGACCTACAGTCTTGCTTATTAATAATGTCAAATTCTTTGGAGTTTTCTTTCTGTTTTCTTTTTAAAAAAAATACTTTCTTTTTTAAGTATCATTGCATTCTCAACACAGAAACGCAAGTAAAATATGTAGTTTGAAATTTGTGTTGACCGGCATTTGTAATGCCTCAAAAGGGCTTTTTCAGAGAAAAGTCTTTTTTTAGTGCATGGGATTACTTACTATAGAAGTCAACAGCACTCATGTCGACTCATTCATGTACAGTAATAGAGTGCAGGTTTATTTTCTGATAAATTTACATCATTATTTATCAGCAATTACAGTTTTTCTTTGACAGTACAGTCACTGGATCATTTCACGATGGGGCTAAGTAATTTTGAAAGAAAGCTTTGCTTTATATGTCTGGCCAATTTGCCAGTAAGGATTGTGAGTAATATGAGCCGTTCTTTTTTTAATTATGGAAAGGACTGAATAATATCCGTTTGTGTCCTGCTGCCTTGGGCTCATTCAGAACGAATAGCAGGGAACCATGGCCTCGACCGGCGGCCACCCGCCTGTATTCATAAAAATACTTCATCTCCATCTTAATTCAAATCAGAACAGCTTCTGTGCGACTTCCAGACAGCCAAATCACACATCTCAGAATTAACAGCGTTCTTGGCGGCTATAGCCTTTTGACAAAACAGAATTAAAAGGTTGAACTTTTGCTTTACAAAGAGATAACTTTCACCTGCCTCCATTATTAGACAAATACATAACCCAGTTTTCCGTCAACTGAATAGTTTCCTTTCTCAATGTTCTTTTGCTGTGCAACTCGTTTGCAGTCTTGACCTATGCTTCCTCCATTTCAGCTGTGGTTTTTAACTCAGAACTGGATATTTGGTCAATCTTTTTAGATATTTAAAGGTCATGCCTATTGATTTTTGGATTTGAAACATGATATGCATAAATACGGAACTGTAGGTCAGTGATTTGCATGTCTCTATAGCATATGGAAATGTAAAATCCTGCCATTTGGGATAAAAACTCTGACCATCAGTAAGAGCCCAACTGCATAATGGGCGAAATCTGCCAACACTTTTATATATGTGTAATTACATTATATTCATTTAATATATATGCAATTTAACAGAAGCACGGCATGAAAACACTGTATTTAATATATAATATGCATAACTATACTTCAATAACACTGAGAATGACCCACAGTCTTGCATATTAATAATGTCAAGTTCTTTGTAGTTTTTTTTTTTCTCTCTGCTAAAAGAACTTTAGAAAGCATACACATTTAAGCATAATGCATGCTTCTAGCTACACAGGCTCAGTTTTTCTATTAAGTATAGTTGCATTTTCAATACAAAACGTTTGTAATGTTTGCTATGAATCTGTTCTTTGAACTAGTGGTTACATCAAATCTTTATGGTTCAATTTTTAGGAAAGAATGTAATGTATAGATAATATCATTAAATACACAGGACCTTGTTATAAAATTGCTCATGGCATGATATGTAATTTTGGTTATATCACCCACCACAATCCTCTAACCCCTTGTTACATTGGAATCATCTCCCAAAGGTTAACACTCCTCCCTATGTAAGTGTAACCTAAAAATCATATTTTCCATCTCAAATGGGCCCCTTATTTGGACAGCTGCTGTCCCTCTTGCCTTCAAACTCTGACTGAAATGAGCTGTCTGTCTCTCTGTCTGAAACAAGCCGTCTGTCTTTCTGTCAGAAATGAGCCATCTGTCTCTCTGACTGAAATGAGCTGTCTATCTTGACTCTTTAAACACCTCAGTTGAATGTCTGCTGATTAACAGTAAAAATATGTCACAGAGATGTCTAAAATGGCAGCTCTATATATAGCTGTGTGTGCGCGCTGGTGTCAGTTCACAAATATAAATTTTGCGTTGTATCATGAGAAAAACAGGATAAACCCTGCTGCTTACTTTGGGCTGGTCTGGTTGTCTTGGTTGTTTGTTTTTGTTTGTTTGGGGGGGGGGCTGCTCATATCAAGGCTTGTCGAATTGTTGTTTCTTACATTTTCTGTTACTGTTTTCGTCTAGATGTCTCTCTCACAGTCTTTCTCCATCCCACATGTCTCTCTCTCTCTTGTATTCTGTCCCTTTCTGTGTGTCTCTGGGCTGCTGGTCTCTCTGAACTCACACACAGACAGAATTAGAGCGGATCTTTCTGGTTTCTTTGATTGACGGGGTTGTGCATTTGTCTCCATATGTGTCAAGCAAGTATTTTAGGGAAAAATATGTTTTTCAGTGGAATGTGGATAAAACAAAAACAAATCTAACTTAGATTTTTCTTTGCTTTTTAAGATCCATTCTGTCCATTCTGTCAATGGATCTTACGTGAATAAAAAAAAAAAGAAATGTAAATAATTACAATTAAATAAACTAGTCTAAAGTTATTTGCTGGTTGTAGTTGATTACCAAGTCTGACCAGTGGAGAAGTGCACGAAACCTTCTGCTTAATCATCAAAATAGAATAGCCTAACAAGCTCGGTCAGGCTTTCAAACTAACTTGGGGTGGCATAATTTTTTTAGCAGAGGATGCTAATGTGTGAGATTCATCTCAGATTTGTTTCATACCGGAGGGTTTGAATAAATGACGTGGATCCTGCTGTGAAAATGCGCCGTTCTCTTTGGAGACGGACAAGTGTGGACAAGTCTTTCACATGCCTCAAAATCCCATCTGTGCAGTTACACTTTGTAAGGAAACATTTAAACTAGCGAAACTGATTATCTTTGAGTGGCTAAAGCCAATTCCCCTCAGCCTCAGCCCTGTGGCTTTTTGTTCATATCGACGTTCCTTCAATATCAATATATCTGAATTCGCCTGCATTTAGCTTCTTTATTAAGATCTTGGATCCAGATCTTGGATTCCTTTGTTTTGGGTTTTATACCTCAGACTACATGGCTTTCTTTGTGTCTTTCTTCTTCTTGTCTCCTGCTTTTTGTTTTTCCTCTTACCCAGGGGTTTTCTATCAGACTGAGGGATCAGACTTCCCATAATGCTGAGCGGCCGGGGGGGTCAATACGCCCGCATTTGTCTTCACTGTCTTTCATCAGCCCTCCTCCTGATCTGTATGATAAGAAAGGAGAATAGCGGGTCGGGGGCAGACTGCTCAGCAAGGTGTGTCTGTTGTCCGATGGCCCCCTGCAGCCGAGCTCTTTAAATCCTCATTAGGATTTAACCGGGAGGAGACGCTGGTTTTAATGGATTAAGCCTCATAACAGCTGCCTCTTGATTGGTGATTGTCATGCAAAAATCAAATAGGGCCTGTCGCATGTTACTCATTTACTGTGTTTCCTGCTCTTCCCGCTTGGTCTGGATGATACAAAACTTTGTGTTATTAGTGTCAGTTAGTAATTTGTTTGTAGTGTAGCTTGCAGCATGGTTTCAGGATAATGGACTTCAGGGTGTGGGTGATCCGATGAGAAAGTGATTGAAACTCATTCACGTTGCTAATTCATTTGCATTATTTTGCATTTAGCCCTAATCAGCTGCATAAAGCAGATTAGAATCAGATGGACATTCTTTTTTAAGAGACCCAAATTCTTCTTGTGGCATTCAGTCGAAGAAACAACTAACTAAAAATGGCAACAATACAAACTTAACTACATTTTTGAATGGTGCAACAGTAGCTCAGCTGTTTTCCCATAGCACTGGGCTTGAACAGTTCGGTTGTAATTTTTTCTTTTTTTTTTAGCTATTAAAAGATTGTAATAATTTGTAAAAATCGTAAATTTGTAAAATTGTTGTAAGCTTCAAATAAAAAAAAAAATATTTGGGCTGTTAATTTTACCACTGATAATTTTATCTATCCATCTATCTATCTATCTATTTACATTAAGTAGAGGTAGACGTACAGTAGATCCTTGATGCAACAATACCATATTTCAGTGAATATAAATTCAATGCAATACAATTTTAACTCAGATTTTGCTCGCTTAAGCAGTTTCAGTGTAGCGAGTTACCTTTTGTTAGTGCTCACTAACTAATTTTTCAGGAGAAGCTTGACTGTAAGTTGAAGCCAAATTATTTGCAGCTTGGCAAGCCACAGTTTTAAAGCTGCTTCCTCAACACTGATGACATTAGAGAGAAACGCCTGCTCTTTCAGGGACAGTTTCAGCTGAGAAGACAACTATACATTGCTTAAATTGACAGTGATGAAGACCATCTCTTATTACAGGTTCCTGAGTGTTTGCAGGTTTTCAGCCCACATGAGTCTGTGCGTGTTATGTCTGTGTCTCTGGCTCTCTCTTATCTTGTTTAGTGTCAAGCTGGCTGGTGAAATGATGGGCACAGCAGCAGGAGGACACAGCAGACCCACTGAAATCAGACCTTACAGATTATCTTCTTGTATAGGCACATATCAAATCTAAACAGAATTGTGCTCTGGAATATTTACGATATGGCTCTGTGGCGTTCGGGACGGGCTTTCTGTGCGGTGGTTGTTTAAGAGATCTTGAGGGGGTGATATCGTGAGGAGATACTGGTCCCTATTATAAACCATCATTGTTTCACTTCTCTTGTTTTTGTTTCGAGTCTGAACGATTTGATCAGACTGATGGATGGAGAGATGGGGTTGTGGATTCGCCTCTGAGACGTTCCAGTCCCAGAACTTTGAAAGCGAAGATGAAAAGATGCATCACTGTTACTCAGCTTCTTTCTTCTGTTTTACTCCCAAATCTCTGATCGTCATCACTGATTTAGATGACTAAAATCAAGATGGCGGTAGAGTGGCGACCTATCACACAAACAGTTTGATTTCCCACGTTAACTTGTTTACACTTTCTGTAATTGAAGTTAAATTTACCTAAAAAGAAAATTCTGTCACTATTGTTTCATTTTAAAATTAGTCGGAAATAGTATGGCATTCTGTAATTTTTTGTAGAACACATAAGAGGACGTTAATATAATATTGACATTACATGAAGTTTTCAAACCAATTTCGGGGGGAAGGGCTGATGATTATTAGACACCTCCCCTTCTCCACCGTTCGCTCCTTTCCTCGGGGGGCACGCAGGGTTCAAGCCGGACTCCGAACCACTTTATTAGGGACCCCTCATTAGGGCTCTTGCTACTAGGGCTCGGGGTTTGCAAACATGCTATTTTTATCACTATTAATGAGGAAGTGCGTGAAAAACTAGTGAAAAAATATAAATACATATATAAATGGGTAGTTGATGTATCAATGTGTCCAAAGGCGTGACATTAAAGATAAACCTCTCTCACGTTATTTGTAACTCTAAGTATGAAGCTAAATATTTCTTAATTAATTTAAATCGTTTTTTTTTTTCTTTTTCTTTTACTTTTTTTTGTCAAATATATATGGTTATGCAGTTATAAAAAAGTTTTTGTTTACATAATATGTGTGAGTGCTGTGTATATTTATTTAGAAATACACATACACATACACATAATATATAAATTTTAATATATTAATGTAAATACATGTACATATTTTCAAACCATATACTGTGCTTATGTATATGTATACATACATAATAAATATACAAAGTACACACACACTGTAATGACACACACACACACACACACACACATATATATATATAGATTATGTAAACATAATTTTTATTTATTAACATTATTTTTATTTATAGTCAACATTAACCAAAACAAGGTCAGACCACAGTATGTGTAATCCAGATTATGTTGTTAACTAGTTTTCATCATGCAATTTGTAATCAGTAATAGGCTTATAAACATACTTAGTATTGAAAAGATATGCGTATGAGTGAGATTAACATTTTTGTGAGGACCACTCAACAACTAAAATCAACAAAATCAAGGGTGGCTTTAAAAATGTTTTAATTTTAAAATTGAGAAGAACAAGACTATCTAAGCATTCCTTGGTTTCTTGCTATATAAATTAGGACAGTTCCCATTTGTGTGGCCGTCACAGCAGATGTTGCAGTCGTTCTTCAGAAGAGAGTGTATCAGTGATGTCATCTCAAAGATCGATGGCTGAAAATGTGCAGCAGATTCTGTTACTCACAGGGAGGTTTGTTTTCGCTAGTCCTACTAAATGAACTGTATCCTGTTGTAGTTTAAAAAACGCTTGAGGTAGACACCCAGACAAATCAACATTCCCAAGAACAAGATTAATCTAAAGGTTGGAAAGCTGAGTTTTACTTTGTGCCTTGGAATTGAGCCCTTTGCAGAAGGTCAGCAATGACATTTGGGAGATTCTGGGAAATTATTGCCTTTTGTGTTCCTTATTATCAAATGCATAAATAATAACTTTTAACAATGAGTGGCTGACCAGCCATTTCATTTTTAATGTTCATTTCATTTTTTTAATGAACAGTTTATGTCAAATCGTTTTTATACACAATGGCAATTCATTAATATAAATTAATTAATAAATTGACATTAATGTAAAATGTATTACATTTATTAAAACAATAAACAGTATTTTAGAAATAATGTGCATAGGTAAACAACAATATATATACATGCACACACACACACACACACATATATATATATATATATATATATATATTATAATCAAACTTGACAAGAACAAGAAAATAAATCCTTCTTAACCACTTTACCATTTATTTAGTTACACAAAAGAAGCCCTTAACCTGTGCATCTTGTCACAGTAAATCAATCCTTTTTTATGTAATAATTCTAAATATATTTAAAGAAGTTGCTGTATGAAGTTGTGATATGTTGGGTAAAGATGGTAAACACATGGAGTATTTTAGCACTGTGCACCTCATGTGAACTTCAGTTGAGGGTAAAACTAGTTCACATTATTAGTAGATCCCACACACTCCACACAGAAGACAAGTCTGTCCTAATGAGACAAAGGGTTTACACACTTTATTAATTTTTTTTTTTTTTTGTGCTTTTCAACATATCACAACTTGTAGTTGACTTGTAAATTAATTAACTAAACATAATAATCACTTATTAAACATTTGTGAATGTTTTGTAGATTAACATTTCATTATTAACTAATTACTTATAAATGACTTACAACGGAACGTTGTTATACAGTGTTACCTGAATGGGTAGTTAGAGCTCATTTTTATTTGTATTAATTTACCTAATTTATAAGGCTGAAACAAATTGCAAAAAATGTATATATATATACTCTCAGAAATAAAGGCACAAAAGCTGTCACTGGGGTGGTAACTTTTTACATATTTGTACCTAAAGGGTTAATTTTTATACCTTAAAGGTACATATTAGTACCTAAATTGTACATCTATAAATCTAATAGGTACAAAAGTTACCACCCCAGTGACAGCTTTTATTCATTATTCATTATTTTTTAAAAGTATATATATATATATATATATATATATGTGTGTGTGTGTTTATATCATTTTTTCCCCCTATCATATTTTCAAAATAGCAAATGGCAGCCTATCATTGACCTTTGAGTGTGTGTGTCGTCCACATGATTTATACACTCTTTTCTAAAATAATAAGTATTGAATATGACATTTTAATGTGGAAAAACTCCCCAGTTTACACAGCATTCCACACTAGTGTATATATAATACATTGGAAATGGCTCATGTTGAGTCTTTTGTTCAGTCAGTTTTCTTTTTTTGCTGTAGCACCTCAAGCATTCAGGGCCATCTGCGCCTCGTCTCGGCAGTCTGAGTGACTGACTACATTCTGATATTTTTCAGACAGCCTCAGACACGTTTTCAAACACACTCATCCTTTCAGCCGGACTACAGCGGGGGCTGTTATGTGCTGAAGTGTCTGGGTGCCTGTGATTGTACTGAAAAGCAGTCCAAAAGTTCAGTACCTTACATTCATACATTTAAAGTAATGTTGACTGAAGCCAATTCCCATGAACTTTGTAAAACAGAGACTATGCTGCTTTCTTGGGCCATTCAGGCCGCAAACATAAGATCTTGAGTTTGAAAATGATCCTATTTATCAACCCAGATGAAAATGCTCAACCTTTATTGCTCAGGAGACTTCATAGAGTTTCATTAAAGTATCAGTTATGTTCTAAATATTTTGAGAGTAGGTTGACAAACTAAAGACTTTAGTTGTCCACAATACTACCACCACTACTCTAATATTTCATAATAGAAGAATACTTTGCTAGCATTCTATAGGTTATGACTCTCTGTAGATTCTATGTGGAAACCCTAAGAAATTCAATTAATTTGAAAATAAAATTAGCTGATGTGCTGAGTGTTTCAACTGAGCCTTCTCCTAATATTTCACTTTGACCAACTTATAAAACACTGAAAATGAGACTCTCCTCTGATGTGACAGTAACTCGGTACTTGTGTGATGGCTTTCCTGCAGCAATAAGAATCAATGGTATCAGGAGAGCTGAACAAATATTACATTTCAGACATGTGACAAACAGTTTGGGCAAATAACCTGACTGAATGCTGAGTGCAACAACTTATAGGCCAGAAGTCCATACCACAAAGAATTATAGCCTAGGTCAGAAAACCAATGCAGCAAGTATTTTGTACACATTTTAGCCTAGAAAATCTTTTGTAAGCATTTATTTTGAACCAGTGGAGATGTATTGTGTTTCTAAAGCACATTCTGTGTACCTCAAGGATTTTAAATAATACAACAAAATTATTACAAAAAATAATACAAAAAAACTATTATTGGTAATGAAAGGTTCATGTTTTAGATTTGGAAGTCCCAAACAACCAGTTGACATGCATGCAAGGCCAAAAACTAAAAAAAAACTAAAAGCGTGCGAGCAATATGCTAATGACACACTGCATGAAAGGATATTTTCAAAAATTCATAATAGGGGCACTTTAAAATTCGATAACAGAACATTTTATTGGAGAATAATTATAGATAAATCGCTGACTGCCTATTCCAAATTATCCTCTATGATGGATGCCAGGCCTTTGCTATGAGGTTGCTAGGGTCTTCTAATTGTTTTTAACATGTCAGTTTCCAATGTGTTCTGAGTAGTTGCTACATAATTACCGTCCCATATCAAAGGAGCCTATGCAAACTCTATATGGTATTCTGGAGCCTTCAGTCAATTGGATTTTCCACTCAAAGGTTTGCTGTAATCGCAAACTCTACATATAAATAATACTAATAGCGATGCTTCACTTAGCAAAAACACCTATAATTATTTTTCCATATGTGTGGTTTCCTGAACTTTGCTGCATTCTATTTTATATTTAAGGCATCTGTAAGCCAGCATGGATGTGGTAACTCAGTTTTCGACTTGATTTTCAGTTATACTGGGCTGGGCGAGTAGTAATCTTTAATACGGTGCAGTGTATATTGTAATCTCGTTTTACTGGATAGAATAGGTTTATTAGGATATCGGATTGTCATGGAACATTAGCAGCATGTTACCCAAAAATAGAGTATTGCAACATGTCTCTGTAAACCAGGGTCTTTCTTTTATAGGATAGTTAAATGAGAATTTGAACAAGGCATATAGGCACTAATTTCTGTCAGCGTGAGAGATTTAAAAGAAGCAGATAGATTCCGGGGTGAAATTATCTCCCTGTATATCTTGCTAATGAATACCCATAGCTTGTGAACTAAAAACCATACAGCACAAGTGTCATAAAGGCCTTTTTATTCCAGGTTGTCCTTGCATTTTTAGTGTCCCCCCGAGGGTTTTCAGATATGAAGCAGGGTGTGAAAGCCAGACGCCGGCAGTGCGGTTGATGCTTCATCAATAGGCGACTATAAAGGAAGAATTCATGACCTTGATGTGGCCCATTGTGCTTAATTAAGTGTAAAGGTTGATTTACATGTGTGACTCAGTGTGGAGGTTGTTGGGCTCGCTTGTGTCACTTAACAGCACTGAAGAACACAAAGACCTCAGAAATATTTATAGTGGTTTCTTATCTAATGGCTGGACTGGACAGTCATTAAAATGTTTCTATAACTAGCATTTTTTTTGTCATTGTAAAGGCATGCATGTAATGTCCAGAAGGGTTGATGGCTATTTGAAGATTTTTTACATCAAAAGTCTTTTGGTCTGGATAAATCGGTGTACAGTAAATAATTTAAAAGCAAATGTTAAGCAAATGTTTAAAATGCAAATCATTCATGACAGATTAAAATAAAAATAATAATAATAATATAAATATATATATATATATATATATATATAATTTTTTATTTATTTTAATTTTTTCATTAAGTAACAGTGCCTTAGATAATACACACACACACACACAATAACATTTTAAAATCAACTTGTAAGTAGTGTTTTGTCTTTATAATTAAACACTAAAAGCATTCTGATTTTGTAAAATAAAAAGAAAGGACAAAAACAGCTTCACACCATTGACCATATGCTTACAGTTGTCTGTAAAATAGACACACAAAAAAAGAAACAGAAAAAAAAAATCAGCCTCAGCTTAATATGTGCAGAGTTACTTAAAAAGGAGGCTGGACCACATGCAAATAATGACAAGCTTGAAGTCAGTATTACAAAGACTTCCCTTAACAATGCAAGAACCTGCAGGATATGTTTTATAGTCCTACCCGAAGCTAAATGACATAGTGTTTTTTTTTCTTTACCAGCATGTACCTATATCAAAGATCCTCCTGATAGCCCGCCTGCTGTTGCCATGGAAGAGAAGGATGCAGATGAATTGGGGCAAATGGTGGTGTTGAATACCAATGAGCCCAGGAGCCAATAGCTCACAAACATGTTTAACGCCTCTTTGCTAAACTACTGACACTGCCAGTTCTTTTTTGTGTTGTGTTTTTAATGGCCCGATGATGCATCAAGACAACAGAAGTGGCCAGTCAGAGTGGCCATGTTATGAAACAATGTATTCAATCTCACTGAAGCTTGATCTGGACTAATACCAGGCTTAAGTTTCCACTGTAGACATTTGCCCAGTTAATAAAGTCATAATGTGAAGATTTGGCCACAGAATACCAAAGATGTTTACTCGGACCCACGCCGAGGGTTGCATCCTTATCGTAGCATAACGAGCTTCAGTTTTTTTTTCCACACAGATCTCATTCAGCCTGAGAGCATATCCCCTGTTGAGGATATTTGCATTGCCCTGTTGTTCTCCCTCTGGTGAGACCTGACTTCTAAAGACAACATGCCCTTACAAAGGATATTGCGGGATTATGGAAACCGCTCTGTGGGAGGAAGAGTCGTCTCCTCATTGGCGTCTTTGCCTTTCGTAGATTTCTCTAGTATTTGGCTAGCAGGAGCAAGAGAGCGACAAAAAAAATGCAGGTATCAAGCTGCGTCTCCAGTGGCTGCAAGCTGATTCAGGGTATTATGGGTCCCTTTCCTCCTTTAAAACTCTCCCGGTAAGCAACGTCGTCAGCCGCGAGTGTGTAATAATACTGGCCAGCTTTGAAACGGGCAAGCTCATTTACAAACAGCTGTAGCCATCGACAGGACAAAGCACAGTTCAAACTACATTAACAGGGCTTGGCAAGCATGATGAGGTCCGGAATCCTTTCGGTTCTCGGCGGGATGGCATGCCGTGTCAAGCTTGAATAACCATATTAAAACTCTTTGCTGCTGGCCCCAGTGGCTGTTCCCGGAAGACTCTGAAAGCAGTTTAGATCTCACCTCAACCTTATTGCAAATACCAAAACCGCTGCATTCTATTATCATACACGAAAAGCGCAGCGCATAAGGGACTCTTCTGTGGGCTGTTTTCTCGAGTCTGGTAATATTTCTTTATTAGGTGACACGGTGACATGACTCATCTGTTTGTCATCTGGCTCCTCGGCGGTCGGTACGAGGGAGCTTACAGCAGGCCAATGATGGTGATCTTTATCACTCGCGCTCTGTTCATTACCCCTCTGCAGTGACACTCATATCCTGGCAGATGGTCACTTTCCGATTGATTTGCCACGTTGGGGAGATTAAAATATTATGGCTCCGAAGAGACCGGCCGCTGTCTTCGTCAAATTAGCATTTTTGCCTGGCTGTTGCGCACGGAATGGGTCAATGTCACCCCAAAGGTGATGACGGAATTAGAGTAGGATCATGGGAATTGGGCAGCAGAGATGCAGGAACTCCTGACTTACCGTCACAGTGAAAGCTGATCCTGACGTTTCCGGTAAGGGCGCTAGGACTGCTAGCTGTGTTTACAGTGGGTGTAGCTAGCATATAAACACTTTTCTAAGACCCCCTACCACCACCGCCTCCTTTTTTTTGTGCTTGGCTGCAGAGTGTGAAAAAATTGACCAATTTAAAGACACAAAGCTTCTAATACCTAGTTGCAACTGCAGCTGCCTAAACAAACAAACCAATCAGTAATTTGAGCAGTAATTTTACTAAGGCTAGCATCAGACTAACGTCTGTTTAACAAATCAGTTAACACTATTGGGCATATGCTATGTGCTGTAATTAATATTCATGAACAAAACTGGTAAGCTTTATAATGTGTACCCATCACATTCCTGTGTCACTGGTACCATTTTGATGGTTCCTACTGATGGGTTGACTACAACACTCATAAAATTATAAGTACAGCATTAGTAGACTAGGTTATGGCTCAGGTTAGATTTAGTAGAATAAGTTGACATATTTGCTAGTAGTCTATCTGCTGGGGACCGACAAAATAAAGTATTCGAAGATGTCAAGACAGTCTACTTATACTTTAATGACTGGTAGTTAGGTGTGGGTACATAGATACTGCAGTAGCAATATATAGATACTAACAAGCTACTGTACTTATTTGGTATTGATGCTTTTGTGTACAGTCACACACACAGAGAGACACTTATTCACTTCACTCACTTTACATGGTTTGTCTGTAATAGTACAAACAACATAACAATAGTTTTGTTTAGATCTCACCTCAACCTGTACATAATTATACAATAAGTAATTGTATTATTAGCATTTTATTATTGCACAGATAAATTACTAGCATGGGTATAGGAAGTATGCTTCAAACAGTATATTTTGAATGCAGTGTAATAAGATGCATTATCAAAACCTCTTTGCCCTGACATTGTACATAATCTTGTGTAATTAAAAACACATGTATCAGTTTTCCGCAACGAATCTCGGCAGCACAAAAGCACCTTGTATGTATAAAAACATTTACATGGTAACAGAGCTCGACAAGGTTAAATGGGAGGTGTATTTGAGCCCTGATTAAAAGGCTCTCCAACCAGTAGCACTGAGCAGATCTGTGGAGTCATGTACAGCAGCGCAACTGATAAGGCAGGGCTCTGAAAGGACTCCATTGTGTGTCGACGTGGGGTCTCTTTGCTAGAGTTCAGAGTTGGCTACCTATCTACCTGAAAGGAATTGAAAAGCGACCCTTGTGGTGACTGACCAGAATGACTGATAAGCCTCAGGGGGAGATTATAGCGATTATGGCACTGCTGGAGAGGTTGCCATGGCGATGAAATTGAGCATTCTCTTTAATATATTATTTACTGCCTCCGTTCCTGACCCACGTCATTTAATCAGGAGAGAGCAGGAGACCCATTCACTTTTAAAAACACCGGCTCGTGTGCAGGAAGTTTGCACACCTCTGGCTGTGTAATACAGATGTGAAAAAAAGGTAACAACATGAACTATAGATGAAAACCAGCCCAAAAGCCAGTTTGAGCATCGCCGCAGGAAAGGCAGAGGAGGTGATCCATGGGCTAAAGCCAAAACTAACACTTTGGATCAATCAGAATTATTCTCTTAGACACAAGGCATACCAAAAAAGTCAAAATGTTTCGTCATGTCCAGACTACTATTAGACGAATCAAATACATTGTATGGCAATTTTGAGGTGAACCACTTCAAATTGTAAATGAATGAATAGTTGATTGAAGTTTCATTTGAATGAGCAAACTCATAATGTTGGGAGTGAAATGGCTGACCCATCGTTCGGTTGGCTCTGGTCACGTTACACAGGGCTGAACACGCAAAAGTCAAGCAGTTAGTGAACATCACTAAAGCTTCTATAGAGGAAACTTTGAGTCCTTGTCATTGAGGTGCAAATGTCTTTCAAATGGACTTTGTCCTTCCTGCTGTCTGCCCACGACTGTTCATTGACCCTGACTGGCTGAAACCAGAACGGAAATTACACAAATGCTCAACTTTGAGACAAAAGAGACAGTGGATCCTTGGCTTTATAGAGATAACAAAGGAAATTAAGCAAGAAACGAAGATCTGACTTCTAAATCTCTCTATGCAGCATAATATGTAAAAACCTTTTTTTCTCCCCTTGAAAGAATTATAATCCGTTTACAAACGCTATTGGGTGTACTAATCTAAATTGCTTTCCTTTCTCCTGAGCAAAATGCCAAATTTGGTTTCTTTGGTGTTGTCACTGTGTTTTTCTGCCCCTTAGTACAATGTATCTTTATTTTCTAAGATTAAAAATGGAGGACCTTTTCGGTCATGGGCCTTAATATAATATTATCTTTAATAAAACTGGATTTTTTACATTTTCTCAAGAAAATATGAGAGGTGCTAGTCCATTCAAAACCACCGCTACAATGCTAGGAGTTGTTGTGATTGTTGGTTTCTGGGGAGTTGCTGTCTGATAATAAGCTTAATGAAATATAGTAGTTAAGATGTATAATAAGTCACAATCCTCTTTATTTATTTAGTAGCATTAAGTACAGAATTCACTTTTTTTGTCACTCAGTGGTTATAAAGTTTAGGTAGATTTAAGGGATATAAAACATGCTCATTCAGAGTATGGCATTAATATGTGCTTTTTACGTAGGCCTAATATAAATAGGTAATAAGCTAGTAATATAAATTTTGGTTAATAGTGAGAATTGGCCCTTTAAATTCAAGTGTTATTGGCACACTGAGCACTTACACAATGTGTTTTTTTTTCTAATTTAATAACTGTAGCCATGGATGTGCTAACTTACAATTTTCAGTTTAAGTGCATCACAAAGGACAGATTTATCTACTACATTTGAGTGATTGTTGACTTTTAGACATTATCTGATGGTTTAATAGACTGTTTGTTGAGGTCGTTTGTCTTTGCACGTCAGGAGTAATGTGTCCTATATTTGCCCCACAAAAAATTTGTTAATCAAAGCCAATGCACAATAAATCTTAATCATTATGGGCCGGTTTCCCGGATAGGAATTAGATTAAGACAGAACTAGACCTTTGCTAATTTAAGACTTTTAAGAATTTTTAGAAATGTGTCTTACAAAAATGCATTATTTGTGAGCATTTTAAGACCAAACAATGGCAATAATGTATTTTAAGATATCTCAGTGCAAACTTTTTCCAGTTTAGACAGCTCTTAACATTTATTTTAATCTAGGACTAGTCTTAAACCCTGTTCAGGAAACTGCCCCTATAAGCTTTAAATCTACAACAAGACGCTCCTTTACCTGTGAATGAATGAAGTATAGAGTAAGACTGCAGCAATGAGGAAAAAAAAAAAAAAACTTTTGAAGACGTTTGATTTACAAGCACTTTTTAAATGTTAAAATCCTATTAAATTTAAAGGAAAAAAAAACCTGGCAGCTGTGGTTGCAAGAAATTCACTGTAATATATATTTCATTAAGTGATATAATGTTAATGTTCCAGTCTACGTGAACTGCTTCGATCTGCTTTGTAACATTTTTACAGTTTAGTTAAAAAATCCCTCTGTACAGAAAGAAGTCTTTTCCCCTTAATTAGATTTGGAAGTCTGGCCCTTTTTTTCTCTACTGTATAGATTTGACCGTGTCCTGAAATATCCGTCCATAACAGCGTGAGTCAGCAGTGACTCCAGGCCTAATCAATTGTCCTGCTTTTGAAAAGCTGTTTATGAAGCAGGCTCCAGCAGACTACATGATGCATGAACTGCGCTGGTGGGCGTTTCGGGGCTCTGGCAGCGGGAATGTGTTTTAATATAATTCCCAGACACCGGAGAAGTATCGCATGTTGTAAACTGCACATGCCAGGCCGCAGAAACACGTCGAAGTTTCTCATTATCGTCCCTTCCACGCCCTCAACATACTCTGGTTTTCCTGGTGTTCTGGTAAAATGAAAGAATGGAGTGTGGTTGAGAGGATCAAATCTGCTGCCATGTGGCGGAACCGCAGCTGGGGAAAATGGAGAGTTTCAGCGGAGCCGATCGGATGAGGTGAAAAGGGGGTGGGTTTGGCTGTGCTATTCCTGTGTAGCTGGAGTCAGAAGGGAAAAGGAACGAGTGAGATAATGCAGCCCGGTCTGACGATTGATCCGCTCAAACACCGTTGTGACCTCGCGATCGAGCTGCATTAGAGTACAGTGGAATGTAGGCCAGGGGAAAGGAGACGGGAATTTAAATGTTACAGCTAAAGACCGAAAAGACCTGAGCAAATAAATCATGATAACGTTTAATCACATTATTCGTGTCAATTTACTTGAATGCTTCATGAGCTCTGTGATCTCTAACTGCAGTCAGTCTATGACTAGTGCATTTTGAAAAGATGTATGCATTCCTAAGATAACAGTAGTTTTGTGAATACATTTTACAATTCCTATTTGTATATGATTTAAAATATAATGCATCCCCATTGTTGAGCTCACATTATTTCTTATTCTCAGTGTTGAAAATTGCTGTGCTGCTTAAAAACTTTATTTTTTAATAGAAACCTCCATAGAACGTTTGATAAAAACGTTTGAACGATACTTTTTGATGTAAAATAAATTGTAGGGAAAAAGAAAAAAAATATGTATGTGTATATACATATATTAATAGTAACAGTTATACTTTCACTTCTAATGTGTTACAAAAGAGTTCAGGAGAAATAGCGAGTTTGCGTGCAAACAGTATTTTAATCAAGGCTAAGGGTCAGGACAATAATATTTGAGTGCCGGCAGACAGTGTTACAGGAGACAAAAACAGAGGCAGAGTCAAAAAACAAAGCAAAAGGTCAAAATACCGTTAAACAGGGTCCTTGGGGAGAGACAGAAGAGAAGTCCAGGTCCAGCTAGCAGCTAGCCCTACACCTAACTCCGCTCCTAAACCTACCTGTCACTGGGGTTTAAATCGTACGAAATTAGCACAAATTTGGCATCTCGTAGGAATACGTATGAACTGGTCATGAGACTGTGTTGATTGATAAATCTTACTGAGTGAGATTTAAGAATTTGTACGAATTAACCACCTTAACTGCTGTGAGATTAGGCTGATGTCACAGTCTTTACTGTCACTTTTGATCAGTTAAATACATCCTTGCAGAAAAAAATACAAAATAAAATAAAAAAACATTAATATGGTAAAATCCTTATATTTTAATTGTTTTACAATAATGATATATCAATAATGATAATAATTCTTTATCGCTGTAATTCACAGATGCCAAGGAATCCCAACTAGTTTACTGGCATGTTACATTTATTTTGAAAGCAGTTCATACAATACTAGATCAGTTAGCATTTTATTGAGCTTTTTTTACCGAGTCACAAACTGAATTGCATGTTGTTGAGCAGTGCGCACTATAAAATGACATATCTGAAGCGGCCACACCTGTCATCAGTCAAAACTTGCTGCTGTGTTGCCTTTCTAATGGTCACAAGGAATGACTACAGATTGGAAAAACCCAGAGATAAATCTTGGTTCAACAACCCAAGATTTGATTTCCACTGAATGGACTTTTTAAAGTCATTTGAATCCATTTTGCTGTCAGTGTCTTTGAGAACATCTCAGCATGTCAAACTCAGGGGGAAATGCTGTGGATAAAATGCACAGTGACTGCGTTCTGACTGAATAATTACAGGAGAAGCTCGTCAGCAGACAGATTATTTTCCTCTTCATTTGAAAACATGAATGAAAAAAGAAAAAATGCAGAACCAAGATGTTGACTTTATAATTCCACTTACCTGAATAAATCAATCGTACAGACTGATTTTAGATGGATTTCTACTTAACATGGTCACACATTGCAGGAGGAAATATAGATTAGCAGTCTTTCCCTCAGGTTATGAATCTTTGTAACATAAAATAGTATTTTAAACAAGACACATTTTAAAGCCATTTACAGTCTGATGCAGCAAGCAAATCAAAAACGATGCACCAAGAATTAAAGTTAACTTGCAGTGTAAGATTTGTTTTGCTTTGTTGTGACTCACATGCACAAATGGGATTTGGTGTGGGTTTGTTTTTTAAATACACCTTCTGGGCAGATGGATAGATGTAATTTTTAGTCATAGCACATAATTGATTATTTTCTTGTACTTATTTTTTGGTGCATCCACGCTGCATTTTGCACGTGAGATTAATTTCTAAATATAGGGATATATTTAAGGTCAATGCTTGTGATTGGCTGAATGTGTTTTGTTTGTGTTTGACATTAGCGTGATGAGGGAAATGCCCTTTACATGCTGCTCTGAGTTCACAAGCAGATTTCACTCTCTGAGCAGACATTTGATGCTCTTCACATTAGCAGAACATGGGACATGTATTGATCTTTTTATTTATTTATTTTTTCCTCCACTGACTGTAACTCTCCTGTTGTCTGGCCTTTCCGACCCTTCAATAAAATGGAGAGAAATTCTTCTGTCAGTACATTTTAACAGATTTTTTGCTTTGTTACTATTTATTTTGTTTGCTTTGGAATTATTTTCCTTTTTTTTTATATCATCCAAATCCTAAAGGCTAATAAATGACCTAAGGCCATTGCGCATGAGTCTGAAATTTTCGAAAAAGTAAAAATGAATACAAGCTCACGTTGTGTCTGGGTCATTTAAAAATGCAATCAGGTTAGATTTTTTGCACTTTTGCATCTGTAGCAAACAAACAAAAAACACATAAAAAAAATTCTGGAGCTAGTGTGCAAGTAACTTCATTAGTGTGCAAAGTTTCTGCGTATTATGAATTTTTAGGATAACGTATATGAAAAAACACATTAAAAAAATTCTGACTGAATGAACTTTACTTTATCTTGACATAAACTACCATGATGTATAAATGCATAAAAATGTATAAACTCTATAAATACGTACGAATTTGCAAAAAAACGTATGAATTTGTATGAATGAGTTTGTATGAATTTGTACGAATTAGCCACCTTATAAAATATGTACGAATTGCCGCAAGCCTGGGTTGGTCTACATGCATACATGCAAAAAATTGTTTTCTCAAAATATGTGTTTAATATCAACAAATTTTTCAGCGATTCTGACTCAAATGATTAATTTGAGGCAGTTCTATGATTTAGTCTCTCTAAAACCCTACTTTCTGTGAGCCTACTGTGCTCTGATTGGTCAGATGGCCCAGTCTGGCTTAAATATTGTGATCATCTGCAGTCATCGGCAAAATGATATGTTCGTGGGTGGAGTCAAGGTGTCTGAGGATGGTCAATGTACAACAGGGACAGGAACTCATTTAGTCTATATAGAGTTTAACTTTATTTATCATGCACTTAACTTTGTAGATCATTTAGCATAATATAGCATAAAAGGTACACTTTAAAATAACTGGACTTAAACTTCTTTCTCTTGATACATGGCACTTCTCGACACTAGTTCTGTGGGGCGTATTTTTTTATCTAAAGTCTCTCTCTGTCTTTCAGGATTTAGCCGGGCAGCCATGCCGTTTGGTTTGGTGAGGCGGGAGCTGTCCTGTGAGGGTTACCCCATCGACCTACGCTGTCCAGGAAGTGATGTCATCATGATCGAGAGCGCCAATTACGGCCGAACTGACGACAAGATCTGCGACGCTGACCCCTTTCAAATGGAGAACATCAACTGTTATCTGCCCGATGCATTCAAGATCATGTCTCAAAGGCAGGTTCTTCCGTGCCAAAATCTGTCCTTCTTTTCTAAAACTCTCTTCAAAATGTGTCTTCTCTCTCATTTGCCCGTCTTTGATTACACAGTGGATGAATGCGAGCATCTTCAGTGGCATACATGAAGAACAACCAAACCAAACAGATCTCAATGCTCTCACATCCGATCTTCTTTTGAGTTTAGACAGTGTGGTGCATCTGGAGGCTTGTGCTAAAAACAGGAAGTGATGTGTGAGCCGGGCTTTGATACGTATTGCCGCGGGAGTGGCGTACAGTTCCGCTTGGCTTATTATAAGAATGTCATGATTTGTGGGGAAATAGGTTTGAAAATGTGGCGTCTCAATTAGTCCTTTCAGCTGCAGGCAATTATGCGTCTCAAGTGGGTGCTAATCTGCACAGGAACTCTAGGCAGGGATTTGCCTCTGCAGGTCTGCACAAGTCCAGATGTGAAATTGCATTGTTGTGCACTTTTCATCTTGTTAGTTTTTCTGGTCAAATAATGAATCACCAGCGGCTTCACAATCTTTCATTGCTACAGTTGCATTAATAATAGATTACTATACTTAATAATAGAAGCTTTCACTCAACGCTACTTCATTTCTTTGCAAAAGAAACTTTCTTTTTTTATTATTATTATTGATTTATACTGGCTTATATCAAATTAATTAATATAAACACCTCATTCTGTGTCCCGTGGGTTTGTGTCGAAGTCTATTAACTTGTTTAATAATGTGGGTTTATATGAGAGCTTGAGCAACCAGAGGCACTTTCATTTTTTTCTCTGTGTCGGCCTTTTCTTGGACGTAAATATTAGACAAATATTATTTTTTTGAAAAAAAAAAAACAATAAATAAATACATTTTATAAATAAAAATTGTTTGAAACATACAGGTGAAAATATTAAAGTGCACTAATGCAAAAAAATTATATTTTAGTTTTTAATGGTTTAATGGAAAAATCTAAAATGTCTGGTAATGGAATTTCTACTACATTTTCATTCTAAATTTTGAAGTTATATATATTTATGACTGGTAACACTTTACAATAAGGATCATTAGTTAACAGTAATTAATGGACTGAGAATGAACAATGCTTCAACAGCTTTTATTAATCTTACCTAATGTTAATGTCAGCATTTACTAATACATGATTAAAATCACAAGTTGTGTTGGTTTACATTAGACACTACACACTGCTTCACACGAGTCGTTTACGATTCATTTAGAAATAGGTTAAAATTAAATCTATTTTTGGAGAAAACTAAAGTGTTTTTTGACCTTGCATATGTTTTATATTAGCAACCTTTAAAATGGCATAAAATGGGCACTTTAACGAAGATTAATAAATAGCGTAATAAGTACATTGTTCATTGTTTGTTCATGTTAGTTAATACATTAACTAATGTTAACAAATGACACCCTATTGTAAAGTGTTACCGCGACTCAACAAGTGAAGAATATATGTGCTGCACTAAATCTCTGATAATAAACGTATTATTTTAGCTATGAGCACAGCTGTGATTGAAATATTATGCAAGTTTCTTTCCTCAGCCCCTTAGCAACACATCTGAAACAAAACTTTCTTTGCGTAAATTCTCCTACTCCTGTCGTCCTTGCTCTGCTAAGTACCCTGCTTTGGGGAACATGAGGGAATGGCTGCAGCGCTGTACGGGGGAAATTTGTTCTGTATTCACACCATTAATATCCGTGACAGAGGCGTCCGCATGGCTCTCAGAAGACCAGCGCTAGCACACACAGCCGTGTTCGGCACTCCCACTGTACATATGGTATTAGTGAATACTTCAAGCATTGCAGATTAAGCTTTCATAAGTCACCGTAAATACAAGCTTCTGAAAACAACAGCTACACCTGTTTAAGAATTCAGTGCATTGGGAGTTTCGCTGGCCTGGTAATAAAGTCTTAAATAATGCCCATGATTCCTGATTTAATTAGATATGTGAGGTTTGGGCTGCTTGACGCTACGGATAGAGGAAGTGAGGTTTAATTGAGAAATCCTGTAATCTTTTGATTAAAAGTACTGCAAGCGATTTCTGATTTAATTTGTCACTTGTCGGATTTGGTTTGTTGTGTTGTGTTTTGGTTTGAAGATCCATCTACTTGAACTGAAGATCCAGATTATGCATGCTGGTTTTTATTTTTTATATATTTTATTTTTTTGGTGATCTAAATAAATGAGTACCTTGTCTGTCATAACATTGCGTACGTTCCGAAAATAGATAGGTTTCATATACATCAATGTGTTTCATATGCAGGTACGCTATTGAAAATTAAACGATAAACCTTCTTTCAGGCTTCGTTGTTTTCCTTTTCTTTGCGTTAACATTGTTACTGTGATAAATGCAAAATACGAATGTGTAATGTATGTTATAATTTACATTATGTTTTTATAGATCAATCAAGAACTGTATTACTGTATTACTGAGATCAACAGTCAGTGCAGCCCCCTGTCAGTAATCTTCTAGTAACAAACAGAATTTGACTTCTAAACAGTGTCACGTTTAGTTTGCTCTATAAGCTCCTCCACTAAAGCCGAAAAAAGAGATAGATATAGATTTTCTTTCCTGTGGGCATTTTTGTAGTCCAGATTTCCACAGATTTTTATGGTCTTTTTTCTCTCTGTAATGAGTGGAATTTTGACTGTAAATGTTGTGATATCTTGGAAGCATTGCTTTGGTGAGTGTTCAGAGTTTAGGAGGGAGAGATCTGTCTAATAAGGGGCGTCTTGTGAAAGCGCCTGACGTGTGACTGTGGTGTGAAGAGCAAACACCAACTGTCAGCTAACAGGAACATCATGATAATTTAGCATACAGTAGCCCCAAACTGTTTTTGGACACAATATTCAAGTTTATAAAAAAATATTAAACCAAGTTGCAATATTTTAAAAGAAAAATAGCAAAAGGATGCTGTAAAAGTACAAATTATTTATTTATGTTACTATATATATATATATATATATATATAATTTTTTTTATTTTTATTATTGCATATTATTGATGATGATAATTAGTAGAAGTACATAAAATGCTGTTCTTCTGAACTTTCTAGCCATCAAAGAAACCTAACAAAAAAGTCTACTATGTTAATGTAATTAAATTTTTTTTTTTTTTTCTTCTTTTTAATGTATTCAAATAGTTAAAATGTCACCATTTTGGTAGTGTAGTTAGTATTGTGTTTATATAAATACTGTAACAATAAAACTTTATTAGCCTTGTTATGGCATTATTTTGACTCCAGAAGTTATTATGAATCTTGATTTATCTTGAATTTTGAATCCCTTTTTTAAGATAATTTGTGATCATAATTTATTCACATGGTCCATTATGCAAATTACCGGCACATTGTGACTGAATGAAATATGAATAGGAACAGTCTCCCTGCAATACGACTACAAATAACCAAACAACCAATCGCCACATTATGGCTCCAGTTTTGGCTGTGTGTTATAATTTTAGATCCATAATTCATTTATATGGGTAAACATGCTGATATTCTCATCTGTTACCACATATGAGTGCTCGTTAATAAAGAAACTCCCATATGAGAGACGTGTTTTTCAGCAAAGCTCGTGTCTATGTATAAATTCTCAACATGACCGGTGGGAATTCACAGCTGTGGACGGTGCAGCACTCTGTTCCATGTGCTTTGCTGCTTTTATGAGAGAAAAAAAAAGTCTCCACTTGTTTATTAGCAAAAAGAACATAAGACAAATGAATTGTCAGAGTCACATGCTGAGGTAAAGAGAAATTGCTGCAGGAAGAGATGCTACCCCAAGGCCAGGTCAGAAAAACACCAGCAGGCTAATTCACCCCCCGCGCGGCGCTAACTGTAAAACATGCTTTTTATTCCCTGAACAAAGACCTTTGTTTACAGATTCTTATCCTCTAAGTTAGGACAAACTTCCTGCATTTTCTTCAGAAACTGTGAGGTGGCACAGCATGTCTTTCATGTTTCACATCCACAATAATATTCTGGTTTATATATCACAAGGCTCTTTAGTGGTTCTTTTCAGCTTAGAACCTTGATTTTTATACACCCCATAAGAACCAAGAACCACATAAAAAGAAATGGTTCTTTAAAGACTGATCCATGTGTTGTTTTGGGGTTTTCTTTATGTGTTTATCCTTAAATTACAAGGCTACATGTAGTAAAACAAACACACAAGCAAACAAAGAAATATACAAACAATCAAAAACAACAACACTACTGAAAAATTCGATTTTTAAAAATAATAATTTTGTTTTTCAGCCTTTTTTCAGAATAAGCAAAGTAAGCAATAGGTTTGCCATCACAGGAATAAATTAAAATAAATTTAAGTTCTAATAATATTCACAATATAGTTATATGTTTTCTGTATTTTTTATCAAATACAAAATTTACTTTGATATGTATTTATTTATTTTACAGAACTAGACAGGTATTTGTGGCGAGAAAAAAAAAAAAAAACCTTTAAGGCCTTAAAACCTTTTCAGTTCTAAAATGAATTTATCCAGCGGACAGCACGGGCACAGGCCTCAGGAACAATGTGACACAGATTGATGGATGACACTGCCAACTTTCCCAACATCTCGCTGTACACTGTGTCTGTAAGCCATGAGATCATTTCTGCACTTTATCTTTTATTGATGTGCTTAATTTTAGTTCCTAGAACCCACATAAACCACCTTCTGCATGGCTTCCTGTTAAACAGGCAGTGGAGGGATGGTTAGTTCATTCCGAGTAAAATGGCATATAGGGAAAATGAATCCATCATAGGTACAATCAGCCTGACCTCAGGGGGGATTCATACAGATGTATAACTCATGTGCTGGCAGGTATGAACACTCAGAGATGAGGCTGTTTATCTTTGTCGTTGGGTTGAAAAGGGCCACTTTGGCATCTATCCGCTCCGCTAATTCCCGCCGTCTTTTATCTGGTTCCTGCTCTGGGCCACCATCCGTCCGTCCATCAGCGGCATCCAGCGGATTGCTCTCACTTTGATGCTGTTGCCCTAACAGCTAAAGCGATGTTTAGGAGTCAATACAATCATTTTTTAACTCTTAAAATAATTTTACAGTAACAACATGCAGAGAGGCAAGGAATTTTCCACTGTAATGTATGTTTTCATTGTATCAAGCCCAAATTCTGTTGCTACATCCAGAGCATTCCTTTAAACTTTCCGTTTCTATTTCACTGGTTTGATTTCTTTTATCTTTCTCTCGCTCTGTCCAGGTGTAACAACAGAACGCAGTGCATCGTCATCACAGGACCAGATGTTTTTCCTGACCCCTGCCCAGGAACATATAAGTACCTTGAAGTCCAGTATGAATGTGTTCCCTACAGTAAGTACAAGCCATCTTTTTAAATATATATATTTTTATATTAACCCTTTATTAGTGTGCCTTAAAATGCATTTCTCCAGGATCAAGTTTTTTTTTTTTTTTTTTTTGATAATACAGTGTTTTTGATAAAACGTGCACACTAAGCATTCAATACTCACCACTACTCAACATAAAAATGTTACTTAATGTAAAAAGTAAAAAATTGACATGGCTAAACCTTCACTGGCACGGACAATTCATTTTTTTTTTCAAAATCAGAGTTAAATAGATCACTTGTGAGTAGTTAAGTGGTTTCAGTTGATTGTAGTATAAATACAGCTCTATCTGCAAGGTCCAACTTAGTCATTATTGCAGAAAATTGCAGACTCCACACAGTGAAAGTAAATTGTAATTGAAAAGCACAAGGCAGGGGATGGATACAAGATGACTTCCAAGTCACTGAATATGCCTTGGAGTACAGTTAAAGCAACAATTAAGAAATGGAAAGAGTATGGCACAGCTGTAAATCTACCTAGACCGTCCTCAAAAACTGAGTGACCGTGCAAGGCTGGGGAGAGAGACCACCAAGAGACCAATGATTTTCAGGCTTCACTGGCTTAGATAGGAGACTGTGCATACAACAACAGTTGCCTGGATGCTTCTCTAGTTTTATGACAGGGAGCCAAAGATAAAGCTACTGTTGTTAAAAAAAAACTTACGACATCTTGGCTGCAGTTTGCCAGAAGGCATGTGGGAGATTTTCAAACCAGGTGCAAGAAGGTTATATGGTGTGATGAGACCAGGATTACTCAGTTTGTACGCTTACATGAAGGGGTGAATATGCAGTGACATTAAACACAATACATTTAGAGTCAAATAAAAAGAGTACATAGCAAAATAAATAAATAAAATAAACTGGTACTGTATATTAAACATATTTATATATTATATCAATTATATAAATATTTACATGTGAATACATGTAAATATTTTCTAAATATATGCTGCATGAGTGTGTATTTAAATGTACAATTAAAATTTAATATGCGATTTAATTCATTGCAATTAATCATTTGACAGCACTAACAACAAAAAATACTTTTATATTAGGCACTTTATTATCAATATCAGTGTTTGCAAAACAGCAACGCTTCTTTGATGCAGCATTTCATTTACGGCAAATCTACGTTTAAAACTCCAAACACTATTCGTTTGCTGCCTTGCAAGCACTGCTGTTTCCTTGAAGAAAGAAATTGTTATTCTTGTTTTTCTTTATGATACCATGCTTTATTCTAATGATGCACAGTTTTAATATTTGATTTTTATCCTGAAACCTTGTGCAGGTGTGATTGTAGCGCACAGAGCTGGGTACAAAATCCTGTTTTTCTGCTTTGTTTAAATTTTGACGTTGTTTCATAAAACTTAAACGTAAGCTGTTAAATGTAAGGCATTTCGTGTGCTTTTCTCCCTGTGAAAACTAACTTTTTAACATTCTTTCATCTATCAGGAACATTACAGTGATGCACACTACATTAAATCAAAGCAGCGTTCTGTGAAGTCCAGTTTTTGCACATATAATCACTCAGAGATAGACCAGCATGATTTCTTTGGCCTTAACTAAGATATGCCAGCTTTATGCCAACTAATAAACAGACCAAAGATGTTTTTTGTTAGTGCTTGATCATTGTGTTTGCTCGTAAGAAACCGCAGCTATACAACTGTCAGAAAAGACAAATGACTGCACATGGATCTAACATGAACAAACTCCAAACAAACGCCTCACTTCTATTCTCAGATTTCCCATTACATTAAGAGTATGGATTGTTTTGCTCCATTAAACAATTAGATAGTAATATTATTCTCTGATTGAATTGTCTCGTCTTCTCAGAATATGTTTCCAGAGACTTCACATACCAGACGGGGTCCTCTGCTGCACATTTCCCACCACGAGCCCAAAATAACAAAGGCCCGCTGGATTTTAGTCCTTAGCATTAGTCAGTATATATGGGTTATTGAAGTCGAATTCCCACACAAAATGTTAAAAGCTGTTGTTTCATGAAGTATCGTGTTTTTCAGCTTTTCTCCAGGACTATCTGTGGTTGTTTACATTTCTTTTCTGATGCGAGCACCTTCACAGAATACGTTTTTGTGTTGTAGTTGTTGTTGTTGTTTTTTTTGTCTTAATGTTTTTGCATTACCTCCTCTAGGCATTTCCAGGCGGTCCGTAACAGTTTTATTTACTAATCACAGTTTGACTCCCTAGGACGCCAGAGCCCTCATGTCACCCTCAGGCTGCTGAATGCTGTTTTTGAATGGAAGTGATTTTTTTATTTGGTCTTGTTTGGTTGCAACAGTGAAATGTTCATGATGTTCTTTGGCCGACGGTATCTCAGAGAACAGGATTTGTCTCGGAATTAAGTGTACTGCAAACTCTGAAATCTGTCCAGATTATACTGGCTGAGCAATCTAGAAATGATTTGACCTGTGGATAGATGTCGCCATAATTTTTCTTAGTTTTAACCTAACTCATCTATCTATCTATAATAAATAGATATAACTATTATAATAACCTAAAATTCTGTTTGTGGGTACAAACTAATGAAACACTGCATTATCTGTAGGTGATTCTGATGTAAACATGTCCAGAATCTATGTTCAACACAAATTCAAATATGCACTAAATTATAACATATAATTTCCATGAAGAAACTGAAACCAATTTTATGGGCCATTAAGGCTTTCTTGTATTATAGTATTATTTGCAGGACAATTAGGCACACAATTATTATTACTGTAATGCATTCAGAAATGATTTGTATTTTTCTTTGCAATTTTCATTATTTTCTAAAGGTGAATCTCATTAGGCTGTCATTACTGTAATACAATATTTTTATCATAATACTTCTTTATTATGTGTAAAGGCAGTACAACAAATACTATCTATACTATTACACCTTTGTATTACAGACAAGTAAAATTACAACAACATTACGTATAATGTGAAAGAAATATTCAAAAGAAAACGATAATGGTCTTACAAACGAATAGAAATTCAATATTTCTTCTTTATTTTGTTGTCCTTGTTCTGGGCAGGTTGCATTAGATTCATTTGTATGAACAACATATGAGCTCAACAGAGCTATTGAAGAAAATAGTAACTTACAAAAATATAAATAAATAGTTCTTAGTGTCTCATGAACATTGTGGCCAGAGAACAGACACCTTTAGTAGATTGATCATAATAATACAAGAAAGAAGTCTAGCTTTAGATTGTTGGAAATGTTCATGGTTTGGATTATTTAACATGATGCTGAAGATGGCCTTCATGAGATAAAACTCCTGAAGACTGTCAAGATTCTGTTTATATGTATGTCTGCATTTTGTCTGTCTGTCTGTCTGTCTATTTATCTCTCTTATTATCTTGTTATCTGGTACTATGGAGGGATTTGGAAGGACAGTGTATTGGCCCGTGCAAAACTACGATGATAAATGTTTTTTTTAAGGAAGAGAACTTTAAAAAAATAGTGCCTTAATAGAAACACAGATAAAATTGAATTGTAAAAAAATATTCTGGCCACTTGTTTCAGTATAATTAAAGTGAAAGGCATAAACTCTGAATTGACAAATGTACACCGTGAGTAGTGTAACGAAAGTGTGGGTATATGTCAAGTCTTTTGATAGGTTTGTGTGAGAACCAGGCAAAAATATAAAGTTAATACTGTTTCAGATATTACAAAGTGAAGATACAGCATCATTGTAAGTCCATGAAAAATAGTGATTTTATTGAAAAGTATGTGTTCGTCAAAAAAAGCAATCAGGTACATTTGGAATGACATGAGGGCAAGTTTTCATCAGAAAAACGTGACAGACACATGATTTTCAACAGTAAAAAGCACCCACTCAACAATCTCCCGCTGCCACACTGATCTTAAAAAGTAAGAATATATTTTACAAACTTTATATGATGAAAATTACCGAACTATTCAAATGTTCGTAAAATGCCTAGAAGGGCTGACAAGAACTCTGTGCTTGGAGAGGAACTGTAGAGTTGAGGAACAGCTTTATTTTTCTGGTTTTGAGTTTCCCTCCAGCACAACTTACCATCTGTCCACCTGGAATTCAGATTTCCCTGGTCGATGTCCCCGAGTTCTTATGAAAATCTATACGCCGGCCGCTATCTAAAATTCAGCCCGTGTATTTCCCCGCAGCTTTCCCTCGACAAGAGCAGATTGATTCGCCTTCAATGCCACATACGCTGTCCTTTTGTACTGTGACAGAACCCCCTTTAACCTGGCTCTCTTTCATGTGTTGAAGGTGTTTAACTGCGATCTCTTCCTCCTCTGACAGCTGTAGCTCTGTGCATAATGCCGTAACCTCATGACATGTTAACTGCATGTGATCATGGACATGATGGTTAATTCATTTTAATCTCTTTTTCCCCCTGCACTCCTTTCATTCTCTCTTCCAACGCTTAAAATAGAAGTGGAGCAAAAAGGTAAATCACTGACACAATCAGCTCCTTGTTTTTCTTTCTTTAATATATATATTTATTTATTTTATTTTGTGGTTGTAAAACCTTCCTGTGCCCACTCTTGCTGTTCCGATAGCAGGCAGTAGCAGAAAGGGTCTTGTATTTTAGTAAAGGTCAGTGCACGAGCAGCAATCGGAGGAAAGCTTTAAAAGAAAGCGATAAAGCACAAGTTAAATGTTAGCGGTAATGCCCCATTTTCCCCTCCTCTTCCTGTCCTCCACACTCTTTTATTGCCTGTTCGAACCCCAGCCCCACTCTACACTCCCAGCATGCTTTGGTAAGAGGGTTTCTATAGGCTTACACTACCTCTACTGATTCTGGCTTTCCCTTCTTCTAATTTTCTGTCTTTCTTTCTGTCTTTCTCACTCTCTCACTTTCTACATGTTTGACTATCATGTCTTTGTTAAGAAGAAAGGAAATGCTTTATGCTGTAAAATGATTGCAACATTAGGCCCGTAGGAAAGACGTAAAAAAACTGTGGAAAAACTTGTCTCAGGACACAGACTGCCTGTATGCTGCTCTTCTCTTCAAGCCTTATTTAGTTGTCTGCTTTTATTTGCAGGGCAGATTTGTCGTATTCCTTCCTTTTTTCCTTTGTGTTTGGTTGTGGTTTGATTTTTTTCCATCACTCCCCTTCAGTATGTCCAAGCGGCAGTGAGCCAAATCTGTTTGCTTACGGACACATAAAAACTGTTTTTGCTTCCGTTTTAAGCTTCAGTAACCTTCAGATGCAGATCTACGCACCTTTTACTGCTTGTGAATGTGGGTAGCTGTTAGACTTCTTAGTGTGTGTTTCTGTCTTCACCGACTACCCAGTTATCAGAGTGATGTAGAGTCAGACGGCACTTTGCCCTCTGCTTTCAACTAGCGCGAGCTGCGTTCGCTTACGTTTGACTGTTCTCTGCTCTGTTCTTCTCATCACTAGTATTTGTTTGTCCCGGAACTCTGAAAGCTGTTGGAGATCCGTCGTTTCTGTACGAGGCTGAGCAACAAGCTGGGTCGTGGTGCAAAGACCCTCTCCAGGCAGGGGACAAGGTTTATTTCATGCCATGGACCCCTTACAGAACAGACACGCTCATCGAGTACAACTCGCTTGACGACTTTCAAAACTCTCGACAGACCACAACGTACAAACTCCCCCACCGGGTCGATGGCACAGGATTTGTGGTGTACGACGGGGCAGTGTTTTTCAACAAGGAAAGGACACGTAACATTGTCAAATTTGACCTTCGGACCAGAATCAAAAGTGGGGAGGCAATTATAAATAACGCCAACTATCATGACACCTCACCGTACAAGTGGGGCGGGAAAACTGACATCGACTTGGCGGTTGACGAAAACGGCCTCTGGGTGATCTACGCCACCGAGCAGAACAACGGCATGATGGTGATCAGTCAGCTCAACCCCTACACTCTTCGCTTCGAGGCCACTTGGGAGACCACCTACGACAAGCGGTCGGCCTCCAATGCTTTCATGATCTGCGGGGTTCTGTATGTGGTCAGATCCACGTACGAAGACAACGAGAGCGAAGTCAGTAAGAGCCTCATCGACTACATGTACAACACCAAACTGAACCGAGGCGAATACGTCGACATCCACTTTCCCAACCAGTACCAGTACATCGCTGCTGTGGAATACAACCCGCGAGACAACCAGCTGTACGTGTGGAATAACTTCTACATCCTGCGGTACAATCTGGTGTTTGGTCCACCTGATCCAGCTCATGGTAAGCCTCGAATCTCCAATCTGTCTAGCCACACACACACACACACAGAGTCCCTCTGGATATCTGTTTAAGTGGTCGCGAGATTTCAGCCACTGAGTTGGTATTCCCCTGGCTCCCGAGTCTGTGTGTCAAATGTCACGGATGACTGATTTTTAATTTCAGATTTAATATGTGCTTGATGTATTCAGGAAACCTTTCTCGAGTGCAAGCAACATCTTAAAGTGGAGTGGTGGGTCTCGGCAGTAAACAACATCATAGGCGTTGTTAGCATATAATAAGAGATGCATCCCCTAAGATTTCAAAATGACAGAGCCATTCCTCCCCAGCGTTTAGACTCTTGAGGCTAAACTCCCTTCCACTGCCCCACTGAGAAAGGCACTGTTTCCCTCATTGCTAGAGGGTTACCTGTCTGGACAGGTACGTAGGCAGCCTTGTGGTGGATCACCCCCAAAAGAGTAGCTCTCAAGCACCAAACAAACAACTCACACTTGTGCTCGAAAGGCCTCTCAATGTGTCTGTGCTGAGAGACGGCTCTCCGCTGAAACCAGATCAGCCCCGAAGGTCACGTCAGCATAGCCCATTTTTAATTTAGCTGTCAAGAGCTAGGACAGGATGGCCATACTATGTGTCAGATCATCTTTACATTGAAAAAATAATAACCGTAATTACCATAATCCCAGCTCAGCCTAGCAGCTGAGACTCTTGCATTACTCCAAAAAGACTTGGCTAAATGTAGAGGTCAAACAACTTTACGCAGATTAGTGGGGCTTAAGAATTTGAAAATATTAGTGTCTTTTTTCTGCGGAGACCCAGCGGTGTCTACCTTACTGATGAATCTGTTCATGTGCAGATATTGAGCAGAGTAACTGTACCCAGGGCCGTCATGAAACTGTACCCCAAATGACTGCACTTTGGATAAAGTTGTTTTGGATAAAAGCATCCGCTAAATGACAAGATAGTAGTTTGGAATTATTTGTGGCCTGCTTACAGCATTCAAAAGCACATCAAAGGCTACCTAATAACCAACAACATAGGTGTTTCTGATATGATGGCTGCAACCTTTAACCAGCCAAATTAAAGGCAGTGTCACATGATCCTTCACAGAATGTAATCTCAGAATACACTGTTAAAAAAAGGAAATGTCCAAAAAATGGATAATATCCTGGCAAAAAATTACCAGTACCTTTTTCCATTTTTCAGGGGGAATGGGGAATGTTATTTTTCGGTCCCTGCAAATCATTCACTTGAGGTTCTGATTAGGATCCATTTCTCATAAGATGCTGCTTTAAAAGGTGCCTATGCAGACTGCAAAGCAGTTCAATAGCTTTTGGAACAGAGCCAAAACACCTCTCCGAAGGCTGTGTATGACATTCATAATCACATTACTATCGGCACTACTTATTATATCAGACTTATTTTAGAGCTCAGGATAGAATCATCTGAGTCATTCCTACCCTGTGCTAGCAGCTTTCCTTTAGCCTGAAGCGATTACTGCCACTGAATTAAAACCATTGAGCAAATTCATCCCTGCACAAGCAAGCAATTAAGTAAGAAATATCAACTCAATATCACTTCAGATGCAAAGTATTAGGGCTCAGATCTAAAATTCATTGAACGTTTCTCTGGGGTGTTATCTCGGAGGGTTCAAATCTTTCATTAAGGAAATGTTATCACATTGTTACCACAATGTATCCACTTGTGGTTCACACTTGGACGATGTGGCTGATTGAATGTGCCCGTGTATGTTCTGCCTCTCTTTTAGTCGCCTGTAAAGGAAGTAATTAGCTCTACAATCAGTGCTGATGAAGGACAAAAACATGCTAATTTCACTAGCATTAGCTCCTGTGCAGTGCATGAGTTGAACGATACCCCCATCCCCACTTGAGTCTAATCTGCCATCATTTGTATACTGATGTGTTTTCTCTATTTTAGATGTGGTGATTATCTCATCATCTCAATAATCAGCTCACTCACACAGCCGTCAGAGTTGTGCTCCGCAGAGTTGATGTTTGCGCCACTTTACTTTGATAGCTTTGGAATTACCTTGATTTTGAGACACTGCTACAACGAACCACTAGAGTATGTACGATATGATAAGCCCCTGCTTGCCTTTGTGGGAAGAAATCCCTCCCCTTTAAGTCAGAGGGTAACAAAAATGGCTCTTCTTTAGGGATGGAGCGATTGCCGGATTAATTGTTAGGCTATTCGTGCAAATCACATGGCCTGCAGTCATATTGTCTTTATGTGCTGTATTGTAGCATGAAACGGAGGAGTTGATACTGATGACTGAAAAAAAAAGAAAAAAAAGTCAGATTTATACCAGGTCAGATTGTATCACAATAATCAATAATATTATTTAGAAATACACAATTCTTGGGTAACACTTTATTTTATGGTTACACCTATTAGTTGCGCATTACCATGCATGTTACTAGAATATTAGCCATTTATTAAGCACATATTCTACATGACCATGTTCTATATCCCTAATCATACCCAATACCTAAACTTAAAAACTACCTTACTAACTATTAATAAACACTAAATTAAAAATTTACAGATGGAAAGGTCGTAGTCAATAGTGTTACCCTGCAGTTGGTCAGTGTGGCTCTTAGTTTTGCTCAGACTGTGCCAGTCTGGGTGTAAATGTGGAGGTTTGTTTGTTTTTTACTACCCATAGCCCTCAACTACAAGGTGGCCTGTGGTTCTCTGGCCCTTTAAATTCTGACTGTCTGGAGACATTGAAACAACATCAAATACATAAACATTCCCGAAACTGGTTTTCAACTAATTCAGCAACATTTTATTTAAAATAAAATTTTCAACAAAAAGTTATCAAAAGGAGGAATTTTAACCTTCAGAAAATAAAAAAGGAATCAAACTAAATATTGTTTTTATATAAAATCTGAATTTTAAAACCTGATTCAGTGTTAAATAAATACATAAAGAAAAATAACTAAATAAAATATGGCAGAACGGTTACTAGCTAGTTTAATATTTATTTACTATTTTGTGTTACTTTGTTAACATTTATAGGCCTGTCAGTACAGATACCCCACTTAAATAACAGACATTTCCATGTTTTGTTGCAAGTAAGAATGCATTTGAGATTAATTTTACTTTCAAAACGCTACTTAATACCAGTTATACACAAAACATAAGGTACTGTATTAGTGGACTGTCAACCACACCTGAATTCTTGCTTGTTTGCTGGTTTGATAGATTGTTCCTTCATGTGGAATGCTGGCACAACATATTAGGATGACATCTCATAAAGATCCTAAATAGCATCATATGCGCCGTTTGCTGAAAGAAAAAATGATTAAAACCAGCAGCATATTGATACTGAAATCATCTTTCATAATGGGGAATCATCTTGATGTGGAGGAGACAGACAGCATTTATATTTGCCATCTGAATCGGGGTGGAAAACACACATTACGCTGCTTGCCACTTAATCTCATTTTTGCTCATCATTAATGGAATTAGTTTGACACTGATTGTGATAATTGCCATGTGATATTACACTGCTGATGGTTAGCGAAATTTATGCAGAGCCTCCTCTGCTCCTGCCTAAAAAAAAATACTGTTTTGTGTTCAGAAGACCACTAATGGATTTGGCTTTATTTTAGTCTCGCTTCTACTGCCACTTGGAGAGATTGCTCAGTGGCCTCTATTTTTGTTAAGGACCTCCCTTGAATTAAGAAATTATTACAATTGCTAATGCTGCTACATAATTATTAGATGCAAATTTTCACCTTTGATGTGAGTTTCACCTTCTCCCTTTGCTCAGAAGTCTCATTTTCTTTGTGACATTTTTAGCCCTTTCACCAGTCCAACCATTTATTCTTTGTAACCAGTCCGCCAACATTTAGCACCTCCCTAGAAAATGGAATTTAACCTTATCCTCAGTAGGCTGTTTCCTTCTACTTCTCAGCATGGCAACAACCTTGTTTAAAAAAGTAAAATAATAAAATATTAAATAAAATAATGTTCTTATTTCTTTCCAGGATCACTGGAAACTATTTTTTTGTTTGTTTTGAAAGTAGATAAAGGTACCTACTTTGAAAACTCA
>JAUMHI010000006.1:411022-436257 GCA_032359435.1 Enteromius unitaeniatus | reverse complement strand
CATCATGTATTCTGTTTCACATGTATGGGTCTCAAACTCTCAGTAGTTCCCATGATACTAAGAAACTTTGTCTCAAGCACATATTTCCAATGAGCCCATCCAAGCTATGCAAAAAATAAAATGGCTTAATAAAATGAAATGTTTCTAAATGAATCATTATTATCTCGATGCAAAAACAAACTGGATTTTCTCCATCATGCTAGAACTACGTAGGTGCTTTTCGCTACAGTTTCATTTTAGTAATTTAGTTTGAAATTGTTCTCTGTTGCGAAGGTAATGTTTCTTCTTTTTTTGACATTGAACTGAAGGTTTCTTTGAGCGTAATGCCAGTCAGGCACATTTTCATTACAGCACTACAGATGTACTTATCTTAAGAGAAACTGCCTTTGTTACAACACAGAGAAAATTAATACTTCTGCCCATAAATCAGGTTTCTAAGGCCTTCTGAAATAATAAAAGACACCTAGGTGCTATGAGACAGCTGAGAAAGTATCAATTTACCGCCTGCATGTTCAGTTTTGAAGGACCACAATGCATAATCGACACCACACCATAATTATACATAAAGCACAAAGGACAATAGTGTCAAAGTTTGAGAACACGTCTTTCACAAAGGTTCCATGGTATTAGGATGATGTATACATCCATAACATATATTGTTGTGTTTATACTATTGTTATGGTTTTCTGGCCAAATTCTATTATTTTGATGTGTCATAAAACCATGCAAATACCACTGTACATAAATAGGTTGTCATTCAATACCATGGTATAAGAAAAGTACTTATACCAGCAACAAAGCATCATCTGTCACTTTTTTTTTCTCTTTCTTTATGAAATGGTCTTTTTAGCACATTTAATTTCGTTGTGTCTTGCTCAGATTTTTTTTTCTTTCTCTCCAGTAATGGATTTGTCGAAGCGTTGCATTTATTTTCTGCAGAGATGGACGAAATATACAAATCAAGTATACTTGAGTAAAAGTACAGATACATACTATAAAATATTACTGCGGTAAAAGTAAAAGTACTCCTTTTTTAATTTTACTCGAGTGAAAGTACAGAAGTGCTTGTTTTTTATGTACTTGTGTAAAAAAAGTACTGATAGATTTATTTTGCAATTTTATACAGTGTACTTAATTTTATATAGCACATATTTTTTTTTATAATCTTACTGCTCAAAATACCTGAGATTTTTGACGAACATGATGCAGTAATGTTTAATGTGAAGCTTACACTGCAATTCACCAGTAAGAAAAATGTGTTTTGATGCTCAGACTATTGTTTTGCAGAACATCACAGAACGTTATATATGACATGAGAATAAGTTAGGAAAAACATTTGAAGGAAAATATTATATTTTCTTGTTTTTTCTTCTCAGATCTTGTCTGTGTTGTAAACACTCCTGGCCAAATGCCCACAGAGGGCATTACTTCCCACTTTGATAATTAATGTAGTTACCTGCAGGGCCATGCAGAGACGTTTAATGGGGCGGGTGCTGACAGTTAAAAAAGAGGGCAGATAACAGGCTAAATAACAGCATCTCACATTCATGACGAATCTAATATGTAACGCTTAACAAACAATGGGCAATATCAACAAGTCACTCCCCTACACACCTCATTAATCACAACTATTAATTGAGATTAATAGTTACATTTTATTGTTGTGGGGCAAAGACAGGGCTCCATACACACATACACATTGAAAACAAAACAAGAAACCCCAAGAAAAGGGCACTTGAGACATCCAGGAGGAAAGGGGCACGTGCAAGCTGGAGACGCTGATGTTTATGTGTCTGCATTAATCTCAGTGGGCTTAAATAGATCACCCTTTATTGCAGTGTAACAAACTGACAATTTTTACCTGAATATGATTTTCAGTTAAAGTTAGTGACTTACTTTATGCATCATCAGTTGCGTGCGCCAGTTGTTCAGTTCACTGGAGACTCGCTTTGAACGGATCGTTTGAATCAGTGAGCTGTCGAATCGAGAACAGCTGCAATGGGATCGTTTCAATTCAGTTATACCGTTATATACACAATGTCCCCTTTTGGAATGGACACTGAATTTACATTTATATATATATATATATATATATATATATATATAGTAAAATGTTTTGCTAATGTAGTTTCCTGTTGACTTTAACAGGCTTCTCTCATCTGCGTTTTAATTCTGGAACATTGAGCTGAAGCTTGTTTTACAGCCATCATGACAAACAACCAGAATAATGGCACACCAGTCATGCAGACCGTGTCAAAACTCACACACATGGGTGAAAACCGTAAAGATCAGGGGCTGCAGGGAAAGGCGTTGCAGCTGTTTTTGCTCAATTTTTATCTGAACCAGAGCAGTTGACACTAATTCACAGTGGGTCACATCTAACCTCTAAAGAAAGCCTTTTTCTTTCACTTGATCGGTCTTTTCCACCTCACAAACATACTTGGAGCTGCTCTCACACCCATACTGCGCTAAAATCTCAGACACTTCTATGGACCATCGGTGGGTTTCTTGGCTGCATGCTGTCATTCACACAATCAGGTTAGCCGGTGAAAGCGGCAGGTGAAGTTCAGAAGGTTTTCTGAGTTTATCTATGTGGTTGGAGATATGAAGTCAGGTACAGGATGAACCTGTGCAAACTGCAAAGACGTTGGAGTTATCTGGGACTCAAACCCCTTCACGTATGAATCTCCTTCTGGTTATCATTATGTAACTAACTTCCTAGCTATGAAAAACGTAATTACGTTTTGGAAATAAGACATGCATATTTTCCGGTGTAAAGTGTGGCCTGCAATATTTTCTCAGTTTACACTGATATATGTACCATATTTTTCTTGCCTGAGGAATTATGTTAGTTATATATTAAGATTATGAAATATAGACACAAGAACAAAGAAACTGAGGGTGAGAGAAAATATATGTTCAAGAACTGTGCAATTCAGCTCTTTAATAAGCTCTTGAGAAATAGAGCTTGAGATCTTGTACAAGATATATTTAAGATAAAATATTTTTTACTTCGTAATTATTCACTTTTATTAAGCAATATACAAGCTTGATAAGAGAACCAGTGCACAAAACAGGACATAATTTGTGCAGCAACTAATTTTGCCAATTATTCTTTTTAGCACCACCTATCTCAGAAGCATCCACAACACCCAAGTTACTAAAACCAACCACAACTACAACAACCACTGCTCAACCGAGAGGTCAGTTGACTACAGTTACCACTACAGGGACCAGAGCTGTTAATAAGACACCCAAATCACCAGCTGTACTTCCCCAAACCACCACGCCTCCCTCACTGGAGTCTTTCCCTCCGCCGGAGCGCTTCTGCGAGAGCATAGAGCTCAGGGACATTCTGTGGCCGCAGACGCAGAGGGGCATGCTGGTGGAACGACCCTGCCCCAAAGGAACCCGAGGTGGGTGCATGTACCTGTTGAAGTGTAACACACTGCACTTTTCCACTCGGGACTCTTTGAATTGCTATCAGTCACACACTAGCTGATATGCATTTGGCCTCTAGGCGAAGATGTGATGTTCTGCGAAGAAGAAATGTGTCTATTCTCTTAGGATCGGACATTTGAATAAAGCAATAAAGCCTTGAGAGGCCATGCGTTGCAGTGATTTTACATTTAGCTTTAATCTTGTTAGCGAAGGTGTTTACTTCTACGAATAAATTATTTGTTAATAATAATTAACATGTATTTATGCCAATGTATTGGCAAGTCGTTTTGCTTTTGTACTACACATCCTAAAAATCTTTATTGATGCTTTATTGCAATGACAAATATTGGTTAAACTTTATTGTAATATATTTATGAACCGAGTAATGCTAATTAACTACCAGTGTACAATTAGTTAAATTAATTACAGAGTAAATGTAATCATTTAAAGTTACAGAGAATGTTTTACTTATGAAAAGGTTAATAATTACAAAGGGGGCTAAATCTGTTTTGCTTTTTGTTTTTTTTGTTTGTTTTGTTTTGTTTTCCACCCACATACAGATTTAATTGACTTTTTTTCATAAACTGCATTGAACGCTCCAAAATATGACACACAACATTTTAAGGGGTTTAGGACACAAAGCAGGACACATGCTTATTCATGCATATGCTTTATTATTATTTAAAGATTACCTGTTTAATTGTATTATTATTTATTTTTCTTTTTTTTACCTCAAGTTAGATGCCATTTGATTTCAAAACCAGTATCAAAACTTGTTATGATTTTAATTTCCATTTTGTCATAATGTTAAAGTAAAACAAGGTGCTAAATTCTGATTTTGCGTTGGCTGTGCTTTAAAATCAATTTATTACAATCTTAATTTAAGTGAAGGCTTTTGAAAGTCTGACAGTAATCAGTGTTGAGTAAGATTTTAAGGTTAACCAGCTTGCCTTATTATTTATACATGATTAACAGATCAAAACATAACACATTTCGAATAGTAGTGAAATTGAATAAATTACATTAATAAAGCAATTAAAATAGTTATTACTACTTATTACATTTTAGGAGAGGATAGTCGGATAGACTATCTGTGCCATATTTATTTATAAAAGAGTGCACATACTAATCTGGCTAAAAATAATGATGATGAAGATGATGTTGTCTTTATTTAAACAGGCACTGCCTCCTACCTGTGTGTTCTCTCCACTGGGACTTGGAACCCAAAAGGCCCAGATCTGAGCAACTGCACATCCCACTGGGTGAATCAAGTCGCACAAAAGGTTTGTAGTTCGAGAGTATATCTGTCTTTCCAGAACAAGGAGCAAAAAAAAGTGACAGTCTTTAGAGCATAAAGTCATAAAAATAAAATAATCTCCTGTGCCATATTTTGGAGCTCATTCTTTCTGTTATCACTTGTTAAGATGAAGACACACAGCCTTCAAACATTCAACAGGGATTTTGCAGATTGATCTGTGTGTGCACTTTTGCGTTAATGCGAGATGCTTCCTGTAAATAGAATGGATGTGCACAATGGGACACCAAACGTCCTACCATACAGCCACAAAAATGAACTAAAAGAGCAGAAATGCTTCAGACATTCAAACCCAGGAAGTGTTTCCAAATGCTCTTCCAAAGTGTTACCAGTTTCTAATGATAGCTGTAATTGCTCGCGGGGGCTGTTGCTGACTCAGCGTGATGATGTCATAATGGGAGTCAGGAGCCTCGTAGATACAAAATGATATTTTTCAGAGCCATGCTGTGAGGTTAATTTGTGTAATCTTTCAGATCCGGAGCGGGGAAAACGCAGCCAACCTGGCGAACGAGCTGGCCAAACATACCAAAGGAGCCATCTTTGCTGGTGACATTAGCTCTACCATGAGGCTCATGGAGCAGCTGGTGGATATTCTAGACGCTCAGTTACAGGAACTGCGACCCAGCGAGAAAGACTCCACCGGCCGCAGCTTCAATAAGGTATTAACAGGATTTCATTTTCAACATGATTTTTTAATAAGCAGCAGAATGCCGTGGACATTTCAGAGGCCATTTGCTTAAAGGACACTTGCTTCAAAAAAGACTGCATCAAACTCTTTGTGTTACACCCCATTGTGCTTTTAGAGAATTGAAAAAAGTATAAAGCACAGGCTAAAGTGAATTACTCAGTGGGTTACAATGGAAAAAATTGTATATATGATCAGAACTCGTGTTTCTAGATGCACAGGGCGATAGTATTCCCAAGATGCTTGGATGATATTCATTGTCTGGTGCGCATCAGTACATGCATTTTTGGGTAATATTGTGTAATGGTTGAGGACTTTTAGTTGCATGATAGTGATAATAAGGTTGAAGCTGCCACAACAACTTTTAAATGCATGAATGCAAATGTGTGACAAAGTTGACACAAAGGAAAGATTAGGAAATAATGAATCGCTAGGAAATGAATTTAAATTCAGAAATAAGTGGTATGTGACAAAGGGGCTGGTGGTATCACAATAGCATAATAATATGTCCCAGTATTAGCGCACTGTCTAGCACACTCATACTCTCATATCACCAGAATAGTACATATTTTACTGCATTTTACAAGTATGCAAATTAGAGTGCAGACACTTTCTGAAAATAGGTCACAAGGAGAAGAATGAAGCCAGTTATCAGTCTACAAAAACGATTAGCTGCTTTTATACAAAACTTATGCATTGCATTTAAAATACATATGAGAGACTGCTTTATGTGCTTAGCATCATATTTGGATACAACTGGATGCAATGTTATGTAATGGTCACTTCAACTATTAGAAATCTTGGGGGCATAAATTCATCAAACATGAGCTTTAGAGATATGTGGTTCTATTCAGCATGTTCTAAGGCTACTGGGACTGGATATTAGTTGTTAAAGACAAATTTTAAATTCTGTCATCATTCACTTGTAAGTCGCCTGTGTACAAATACTCATATTTTTAATGTGACCTGAGATAATTTTGTCCTTCCATTGAAAGTCCATAAGCTTTAAAGCTTTAACATTTGACATTGTAAACATATGAATTGAGTAGTTTGATTGCAGTTTTCTGAGGGGACACATTATGTCAAACTTATTTAGGCTTTTAATCAAATGTAAACACTGTTCAGTGCACATAATAAGGACAAAGGCACCTCAAAGGCGTGCTTCACATACAAGAACAAACTTCATTAGTTCTTGTTCATCAAGCAAGAATGTTTGAGCTTCTGTTTGTTTATTTTTTTATGTTACGTGATTATGCATTTATGCATGCAAGTTGATTAGTGTTTAAATGTGAATCTAAACTAAATCTGTTCATCATAAAAAGTGAGCTTGTTGGATTTAACTGTTTGCTTCATACATTTTACTTTAACAATGTAGTTTGGAAGCTCATGAGGCTGAGTAGATGATAATAGATTCTTCATTTTTGGGTGAACTATCCCATTTAAGTAAATGAATTTTATAGTTACAATCCAGTGGAAGGGATTGAAGGGACAACGGCCTGATTGCAAAGAGTTTGGTTCACTATAGCTAGAAATGCATTTGTCTCATCGAGCCACATATGGACATCAGCCAGTGTACTTTACTGAACAGGACATGCAGGACCAACATCTTTCGATGAAACGCTAACACTTTACAATAAAGTTCATTTGTTAACATTAGTAAACATCATTAGTTAACACGAACTAAGAATGAACAATGCTTCTACAGCATTTTTTAATCTTAGTTAATGCTAATTCTAGCATTTTAGCTCATTTTAGTGTTAACGATTAAACAATAATCAATTACCTTAATACCAAACTTTAAATTGCAAATTAAAGATTAAAAATTAAAATTCACTTATTTGAACTAAACCCTATTTCTAAACTATCAACTACTTATGCCTCAGTTAACTTCTGATTCGCTGATTATTAATACTAAGTAAAACAGTTGTTAAGTTAAGGTGGGTAGAATTAAGGTTTTAGTATCAGCCATGCAAAATATGTGCTTTATAAGTACTGAAAATGGCCAGTGTGTTAATAATAGGCATGCTAATAGCCAACAGTTTAATAGTGAAAACTGGTCCCTATATTAAAGTGCTAACTAAAATACTAACCCTAAATGTTAATTTTCACCTCAAAATCCCTACTCTGCTCCTTCCCCTAGTACAAACTTACAATCCAGATCCTGTAGAAGAAACGTTTCACTTTGATTTGCACAACTTTTGATTTGGAATCACAATTTAGAAACCTAAATTTAACCCCCAACTTTTATCCCTAATCACAAATTCTAAATCCTGACCCCGAAATCTTTTAATCTGGAACCTTAAGCTCTAACCCAGTTTTCTGCATTAAATCTTTACCTTCTAACCTAACCTATCCAACCCCAATCCTTTCTCCTTGTTCTGCTTCTAACTCTTAAGAAATGCATGCGTATTTTATATGGATATTATATCCCCAATCTGAAACCCTAAATCAGTCCTAAACCTCACCTTTACACCTAATCTCCAACCCAAGCCCTTCAGTTTCCAACACCGATCTCCAAGCCCAATTCCGATCCTATAGAGGTAAACCACACGCTAATTTAGGCAGTTTGCATCTGAATATTGTTTTGCATATGTTTCATTTGCATATTTCAGATGCTAATGAGCTACTGATTCTATTTTTACTAGTAAGAGCACCTAAGGGTTTTGAAATCATCAGACTAAATGTGTTGTTCTGAAAGCAAGGCCACTCTGTACACCCTACATTCATCCGTTACATGATTTCATCATAGCAGACCCAACTGCTATACTGTGTTTCTAAAGTGCTTGTGGATTGGAGAACCCATTAGTACACCATCAACCTTTCTAACTGTCTGTCTTTGGTCTGTTTTTGTTCTTGTGTGTGTCCTCTCTCAAATGAAAAAGCTTCAAAAGCGAGAAAGGACGTGCAGGGCGTATATGAAGGTATATCTGTGCTACGCTACTATGCTCTTCACTTGTTTCTGTACTTTCTCTTCTTCTTTTCCTGCTATTGTTTCTCAGCATGGTCTTTTGTCCTTTCATTCTCACTGTCGCTACAGCATTTCACTCCGCTTGTGTCCTCACTCCCGGAGGTTCAATATTTTCAGTGGATTGGAAATTGTGTGGCTGTAATTTTTATGCCCAGTTTTCATACCTTTTATGTGTTTGTCGGTGGTCTGTTTATTTCTGTTCTCAGTTTCTTTATTGTTAAAGTCATGTGTTATTATCTGTTGACATGTTTTTGAGTTGTAGGTTGGCAGTGCATGTTCTTATTGGTTATAAAGGGTAGATGTCAATTTGTGGTGCTTGAAATTTTTTGATTGCTACATTGGTCTTTCCGCATCATTTTCAACTATTTGCTTAGACCTAGCAAAAATGAAAAATTTAAGTATGACAGGAGAGATTACATGAAAGGCAGGATTCTGTTTCAAAAAGGCAAATCAATGTAAAATAAATCAGCGAATGTGAAACCCTAGACTGTAAAGATGCACATATCATCTTTTAAGTTTTATTGGTGCGTAGGAGCAGTTGAGAGTAGTTGAAAAATGACCATGAAAATGCAGGAAATTAGAGCTTGTTTGAGTCAGAGCTGAACAATAATTATCAAAGGAGGCGACAAGTATGAATCGATATTTTTGTCTGGTGGTGTGTATGTGTGTTCACAGAAGCTCTGAATAAACAGTATGAGAGCGTAAGGTTGTAAAATAAAAAAAAATGTCTAAAATGTGCATTGCTAGAGTTCTCAAATGTAACATTGTAGAAATCTACTGGTTTTTGTTTGAATTCTTTGACAATGTTAACAGGTGGTTATTTTTACATTTCAATTTTGTGCATCAAGACTGATGACACAGAACAATGGCGTCTTTATCTGTGCATTCATAAGGTGTCACAACCGGCTGTCTTTCTTTACCTCATATGTGTCCGTTTACGTGCTTGAAGGGCCTTTGACATTGAATACTGCGCTCTTGAGACAGACAGAGCATGTCGGGCTCATTTCTGCAGCCTGTTTTTATATGTGTCACCTGATAACGACCTAAAACAAAGTGTGCATGTTTGCTTTCATTTGGGCACGGGCAGACAGCTGCTGATAAAGTCAAGGCTTTGACATTTGACCTTACTACAGTGGTTAGTGCTGACACAAGCGTCTCGTTGGGCTGCAGGCTATCGTGGATACAGTCGACAACCTCCTCAGACCGGAGGCTCTGAAATCGTGGCGAGATATGAATACCACGGAGCAGACGCACGCAGCAACTATGTTACTGGACACCCTGGAGGAAGGAGCCTTTGTCCTTGCTGACAATTTAATGGAACCGGCCATCGTGAAAGTACCAGCCAGTAATATAAGTGAGTACGAGCAATGTGCAAAACTAATAGAAGTGACAATGTAAATAGCTTATTTTGTAGCTGATCTGTTTTAGTTTGCAAATATGCTTCAGCTGTAGAAATTATTATAGCAGTGGCCACTAAGACAGCCATGTCTTAGTGGTCTTAGTGGTTGACATAAAATGTTTTTTGGAGTTGGCATGTACTGCAACGTAGAAGGCTAACTCCTTCTTATACTATTTTAAGCAGCATTTTCTTTTATTCTTTTCTTACTGTTACGCATGCAGCTTTTACGACCACATATTAATTGAGACTCTACATGGAATATTTCTACTCCATTCATTTGCCACACCACAGGACCTTTTGAAAATGAAGTGAAGTCAAAAACGTGATTAAAAATTGTGAATTAAGATATTTTGACCAGTTACAGGGCTAAATCCTGCTACAATCTAAGCATAGAATTGTCGAGGACACCCCTAGTGCAAACATATCTTTTTTTCTGTGTAAATAAGGCTTATTATATATTGCGCCTAGTTTAGAAAACTTAATTACAGGTGATTTAAATCATGACAGAAGACCCAGAATATCCAGAGTTGTAGTGTAAATAAACTCACTTAAAAAAAAAAAACTGCTAGTAAAGTAAGCCATATCGTTGTGGTCTGCTACATCCGCTACAGCCTAGCACTTAAAACTTCAGAATAGCGTTATGCAAATTGCGTTCAGCACAGGATTTGTGGGTGAGATTCACCACTAACTGATTTGCATAATTCCTGTAGTGAACTGAACAACGCTAGATATGCATGCAAATAAACCACAATTCATTCTCAATGAATTCCCCCCATTATTATATATATATTTTTTTCTGTTTTCACTCGGTGAACTAACATTGTGAAACATCTCATTTCTCTCCGCAGTTCTGGATGTTTACGTGCTGAGCACAGATGGGCAGGTTCAAGATTTCAGGTTTCCCCAGAGCGGCAGAAGTGGTATTTCTATCCAATTGTCTTCCAATACGGTGAAACTCAACAGTCGTAATGGTACGTGCTAGCCCACACGCAAACTCACTCATACACGGTCATTAGTACCAATTCCAGTGAGAATAAGAACATATAAGATCCAATTGTTCCTGTCACTATGGAGATAGAAATGCTCTCTTGGCCAGAAAAAGATCTGAACATTGATGTGAACATACTGCTCAACATATGTTGTTTTTCGACAAACATAACTGGGTCTGCTGCAGGGTCACTTGGGAAAAAAGATCCATATAATGAAGTTAGAAAGTTTTGTGGAATATATACGTTTATTTGTGGGATGATCAAGTTATGTGCAAAGTCTTACTCTTAATAGACTTGCTTACCTAATTGTACCAAATGTAAATTTACATTTTCCTGTATTAACTATAAGGTGAAATAAAACCTAGATTTGGGTTTCTTGACAGGCTCACTGACATAATAGAGTTTAATGAGAGGTAAGGTGTGCCGTTTTCTCTTTGCAGGTGTTGCCAAGTTGGTTTTTGCCCTTTATAAGAACCTGGGGCAGTTTCTGAGCACAGAGAATGCAACAATGAAGCTCAGCCATGAGGCTAACGGACGCAATCTCTCAGTTGCTGTGAATTCCGACGTCATCGCCGCCTCAATAAACAAAGAATCCAGTCGTGTATTTATATCGGAGCCTGTGATTTTCACCCTGGAGCACATCGACGTGAGTGCAAGCAATAAACAAACAAAGAGATCGTAAAAGCAGCGGGATAGCAAAGCAAGACGGCGGAAAAAATAAAATAAAAACAGTCTCAATTCAAACACCCTACAAGGTCACAGAGGGGTTTATTTAAGCCATCGAACATGAAATTAACAAAGTCTGAACCAATGATTATTACCAGCCTAGACCAAATTCTTAATGAAAACTAATTCGTTTGTCGACATTAGGATGTAAATGATGCAATTTCCTTTTTTTGGAGTGGAAAATTAACTCCCAGATTAGCTATACAATGCAGGATGAAATTACCAGAGGACCAATTATCATCTAGCTCTCTTTTAAAGTGTCAGGAGCGCTCCCAGAGGAGACCCGGCTTGATTTTTGCTCTCTATCAAAGTAATTGTGTGATTTCCACAGACATGCCTTCAAACCATTCTGCCCCCTGTTAGCACCTCATATAATCAATGGTCCCATGCTAGATTTCGCACTCATTTAACCTTATTAGATTCTTTAGTCGTTTATGTGAGAACACACACTGCGCATTCAAAAGAGTGTTTGATATGGCCAGCGTATCATTTGCGAAAGAACGAACCGTCAGGGTGAATTAGCATGCCTTTCCCCCAACGTTCAGATGGACGGCTGCTAAATATCAATTCATTATCGTCTGCTAACTTATGAAAAATATTCCTGTCGCCTCCTTTCGATTACAGATGCAACATTACTATAACTCCAACTGCTCTTTTTGGAACTACTCCGAGAGAACCATGATGGGATACTGGTCCACTCAGGGCTGCAAACTCATCCACGCCAATAAAAGTCACACCACCTGCTCCTGTAGTCATCTCACCAACTTTGCGGTGCTCATGGCTCATCGAGAGCTGCTGGTAAGATGCGATCTTCATAAATATTTAAGCTTTTGTCCATGCGTTACTGTGGAACCCAGCTGTTATAATAGACACCGCCAACACTCATCTGCTTCTCTAAGCCAAATGGATTGCAGACGGCTACAAATCAGTCTGTTTTAGAGTTTGTCTACTTATTATATTAGAGTGTTTGGTAACACTTTAGAACTGGGAAGATTTATTCACTCTTAACTTTGACTTTTCCCTCAATAAATTCCTAATTTGTTGCTTTTTAATAGTTTGGAAGATAGTTTAGTTTAGTTAATAGGTAGAATTAGGGATGTAAAATAAGGCATTAATATGTGCTTTATAACTACTAATAAATGGTTGATATTCTAGTGATATGCATGCTAAAATGGCATAACTGGTAAAGAGACCCTGAAAGTGTTACAGAGTGTTTGTATATTTATGATATTGAATAAATGTTTAAAGCCGAACTTTCTGTGCCACCAGTGGGAAAAACATAAATATAAAACTGTCTAATGAACATCACAATTTATCTAATATGCAAAACTGATGTATTTTATTAAATTTTGCATTTTAATTTGGAGAGGGAAAATGTTTTACTAGTTTCTGGAAATGTGTTGCATTTTCTGTATTGCAAAATCCTTTAAAAAGTACTTGTTAAATGTGACCTGCTTCTAATTTGTATTTTTTCTCCTCTATTTGTTTGTTTCACAGGGTGCAGATAAAGTCCAGGAGCTGTTGTTGAGCGTCATCAGTCGTGTGGGTATCGTGGTATCCCTCATCTGTCTGGCCATGAGCATTTTCACCTTCTGTTTCTTCCGTGGGTTGCAGAGTGACAGGAACACCATCCACAAGAACCTGTGCATAAACCTTTTCATCGCAGAGCTCATCTTCCTCATCGGAATCGACATGACGGAGCCCAGGGTAACGTTACCTTGAATGGATGTGATGTTTTCAGCGAGTCCCAGCGAATTCCAGCAGAATTTTGACAAATGCGTATAGTTTTTCAGGCTTACTAGATTTTTTTTGTGAGTCAGTAACTTGACACTTTTTGTCCAGAATTTATTTGAAGAAATGCTTTTCAAATTAAAGTATAATATTTTTGTTTATTTTTTTTTTTAATACATTTTTACATTCTTAAAAATGCCCGCATTATATATCTGAAAATCTCAGGTGAGGGAAAAACAAGTTTTATTGACCATGTAACGTTGTGATTCGGGCGTCGCGAGTTCGAGTCCCGGCTCTCTCTACCGCTTCACTTCCTGTCAACATTGATCTATCCTATCAAATAAAGCCCAAAAATTAATCGTAAAAAAACTTTTTATTAAAAAATTTTTATTAACCCTAACCCTAATATTAAAAGAAAAAATAAAGAAAAAAATTTGCTGGAACATGGCTGTGGGGATTTTCACTCATTCAAACAAAATGGCATCAGAGATTGTTGTTCCAGTTTATTCCAAATGTGTTCAGTGGGGTTCAGGTCTGGGCTTTGTGTGGGCCAGTCAAGTTCTTCCACACCAGTAAACCATTTCTTCACAGACCTCGCTTTGTGCACAAAAGGCATTATCATGCTGAAACCGAAAAGGCCCTCTCCAAACTTTGCCAGAAAAGTTGGAAGCGCACTATTCTCCAGACTGTCATTTTAGGCTGAAGCATTAAGATTTGTCTTCACTGTAATTAAGAGGCCCAGCCAAAGCCATTAATTAGAAGGAGGTCCACATACATTTGGCTACATATCGCATAGCTTTATTACCTGAAATTTTTAAAGCCTTTAAATCAACCCTTTTGTTAAAAAAGGCATTATTCAAAAAAAGAAGAAAAAAAAAGAAACCAACATAAATACAAAGTATTTTTTTTTCCTTTGGATGTTACCTTGCTAGTCTTATGGGAATTTCTTGAAACGTGTTTACAACATTCAGTCAGACAGATTGAGTAATTTGGTGCTTTTTTATTTTATATTTATATATGTGTATATATATATATATATATATTTTTTTTTTTTTTTTTTTTAATTTATTTATTTATTTATTTTTTCATAAAATGCATTTCACATTAATGTATTTTAACCTTTTACACTAAACATATTTTAAATGTTTAAACTGAAATCAAGCAAGATAATGTCAATGTCAAAATATTGTTTAACTGTCCTCGGTTAGTAATAAACAAAGAAAATATGATTAAATTGCTGAAAGAAATCATAAAATAGAATTACAAAGCTAACTAAAACTTTGCTGAAAATGTTCTAAAAGTTAATAAAACTTAATAAACTAATACTACAGTAGATTTTAAAGCCTTGACCCTTGTGTCTGTCCCCCAGATGGCCTGCTCCATAATTGCAGGAATACTGCATTACTTTTTTCTGGCATCTTTCGCATGGATGTGTTTGGAAGGGGTTCAGCTCTATCTGATGCTGGTGGAGGTCTTCGAGAGTGAATATTCACGCAGGAGATATTTCTACATGGCAGGATACCTCCTCCCTGCTGTGGTCGTGGGTGTTTCCGCTGCTGTAGACTACAGAAGCTACGGGACCAAGAAAGTGTAAGCAAGCATTTTCTTTTCTTTTTTTTTTTAAATGCAACACTGTCTGTAGGAGCATACCACAATCTGACGGTTCCATAGGTAACACACACACACACACAGAAAGTCTTCAGAGGATGCCTTACAGTACAAAATGTGGTTTCCAGGCAGGGCTGCATGCGTTAGTGTCTTTTGTTCAAAGAGTCTCTGGTGACCTGTTGTTTGTAAATGCTCTCTAACGGAGACGAGGGCTGCATGAGAAAGAGGCTTTTACGCAGATTAATGGCGGTGCTTCAGCCCTACATGGGCTCTTGGGTTGCTCCTTATAACACATAAACAGGTGGTAGCGTGTTGGCCCTGTCTGCCACATCACTGTCTCTTAATACGAAGCAGAGTGCATTGTGTTTATATAGTTATGAAAGCGATGCTTGTAGCATTGCATTTGTCTCAGATGTTTCTATGGTTTCTTAGAGCACTGCAGAACATTGACAATTTATACGATCAGTGTTTCCCACTCTAGAGAAACTGGATCTGTTACAGGAAATTACTGTCTTTTAGCAGCGTTTAATAAACGAATGCAGAATCAACACATATAAAACATTGTAATGGAACCCACATGAGCCTGCTCAGTAACAGATACCGTCCTTAGTGTGTATGTTTATTGGTGCTGTTTGCAAAGGCAAGAATTTTCAATACAATTATTCTAACAAAACTACTCAAATTAATTTGTAATTGCATTCCAAAATGTGTCAGAATGAAGTTCACGCAATGATGCAAGTATCTGCTTGTTTAAACTGACTTTCCGGGTCCAAATGCTTTATCAGATGCCAAAAGAACATAACAAATGGTTCTAATATACACTCATGGTGTACTGTAATACTACCGAAGTATCACAATACTAACTTTTATCTCCATTCTAAAATCTCAGATGACCAGAGAGAAATCATGTTTTATGAATCTTTAAAATATTGGAATGCAGGATACAGTAAGCCTGGAGGCTGTAGTGTTCACTGTTTAGCTTAAAAGCATAGTTTACACAAAAATGTAAATTTTATCATCATTTACTTACCCTTATGTTATTCCAATTTTGTATGAATTTCTTTCTTCTGTTGAACACAAAAGAGATACACTGGGAACCAAACTGCACTATGGAAGTAAATAGCAGTAACTGTTTGGTTTCCAAAATTCTTGACAATTTTGCCTTTTGTGTTCAATGGAAGAACGAGATTCATACAGGTTTGAAACATATGACAAAATGTGAATTTTTTGAGTGATCTATCGTTTTAAATGATATTCTTGTAAAAATATGTATGGATTGTTTGAGAGATAGTGTTGGTCATTCCCTTCACCTCAATTTCTGGGATGGTAAGCAGTTAAAAAAAATCTCACTCGATAGCTCGATAGCCCCCCAGTTTTTATCTAGACCTACACACCTCCAATGTCGTATCTAGAAAGTGTGTGGAAGCACCCTTTGTTAAAGAACATTTTGCTTTTGTCTGAAGTAGTAGAATGGCTTAGACCTGTTTTCTATAAGCTGCCATGTTCTATTTCTTTTATTGTGAGTATGTTGTCTTTGCAGATGTTGGCTCAGGATGGACAACCACTTCATCTGGAGTTTCATCGGACCTGTCACCTTCATTATTATGGTGCGTTTAATATCTGCTAACCTTTACATGTCTTAAGATTCTATATGGCACGTACATGAGTGTGTGTGATTAAGTGATGAATACATGCGTCAGGTGAAAGAAAAAGAAGTAGAATGTTTCTGTGCAGGGAAAGGCTGTGTCTCAGAGTTTAAAGAGTAATTGACAAAATCCTCCCGTGCAAAAACATTGAGCTGCCTTTGTTTCTTCAGTCTTATTCAACAGATTGCAGCTCATCGATTTCTGCTTAGATCGGTTCAGTCTCGGCAGACCCAGTCAATGCAGCCTGCAGAGAGGTTCGGAAATGCTGCTCTTAAGGCTTTTTTTGTCTTTCTCGGGGATCGTTTTGATACGATGTGGCTTTTTCAACGTGACATTAGAGCACAACATTATCCTCAAATGATACTCAGCAGGGTGCTTTCAAGCTATGGGGTCGAGACAGCCCCTCGGGATGCGGATAGAAGAAACGGCAATGTCAAATAATACGAATCAAAGACACATATTGTCATGGTTCAACCTTTTAAGGAGGTAGCTGACGACACTACAGTTTGTTTGTTTGCCATGAGATGCCGGTCATAAGGCACACTGGATTGACACAGCTGCAGTTTAAGCTTGCTGTTATTTGCGAATAAGAGATTAGAGCATTGGACTAGATTGGGGAGGTTAAAAGGAAGTAGGCCTGAGAGAGACAAAGATAGAGAGTCTGCGTGGTGGAAAGACTAGCAGGTGGTATTCACATCTGTCTGGCTGTTTGTTTGCCCTCTAATCTCTGGATGAAAAAACAAATCGTCTTCCTGAAAATGGAAGGACAAGTAGAGATGTTTGTGGAGGGTTGACTTTATTATATCCTTTATAGTTATGTAAACAGACCAGGTGATCTCCCTGTCAGGGTGAACGGTGATGGAAGCTCTGTTTATTGGAAAGACTTAGTTTTTAGTTGAAAACAGACACGCAGATGGTTCAATCACTGGTTTGGGCCGCAGTAAATATAGAAGGTAATTAGAGATGTGTCCTGAAACAATTGTAGAGGAGGGCCTGAAACATCTACATCTGCTTTGAATAATAAAAGAACATAAAATGATCCAGCATTAATAAAAGAAAAATAATACAATAAGTAAGTAAACACATAATTGAATGCAATCTGTCACATGACTATAGAGCAAATATAAAATAATAGTCATAGGAAATATCCAAAATATAAATTTCAAACTTTTAAAAAATTTAATTTCTCATGTGAACATTAAAATTTAGCAGTCGACTATGGCTAATATATAAAAAAATTATATAACATTTACAATAACATTTACTTGATAATAAAAAATGTGATTTGATGTGACTTGAATATTTGAATAATTTTTTTGACAATGTTTTATTCACATTTTACCTTGACTAGTTTGATATTTAATGCTCTCAATTAATAGGTCATAAAAGAAAAAATGCATAATATTTAGGAATTATCATAAAATTGTGTTATTTTTATTTTCTTTGCGCAAAAAAAAAAATTTCAGTTGAGTTGCTGTCTATGGAGGGTCAGATAGCTCTCAGATTTCATCATAAATATTGTCATTTGTGTTCCGAAGATGAACAAAGGACTTATTGGTTTGGAATGACATGAGGGTCAGTAATTAATTTTTGGGTGAACTAACCCTTTAAAAAGGCTGACAAGCTGCGAGATACTGCAAACAATGCTCATTTTTTTGCAGCCATGCATGGAGGAAGCCCTACAAACGCTAAGATATGTTCGTTTAGCTGCTGCAGTGCTGGATGAGGCATGATGTATGTGTTTGCGGTGTTGCTGATAATCAGAATATGTGTTCCAGTCATCAGCGGCAGAAAGCTTGTGACCCTTTATGAAGCTGATTTATTGTTGCATGCTCTGCTCGGACAGCAAGCAGGACTCGTAGTCCTCAGGCTGCTTGACAATGCTAGATAAAGCACAAAGACCAGAGCCTCTCAGGGGAATGAAGACCAAGGTTTCCCCCAACCTCTGACCCCTGATTCTCAGCAGATTGGCTTTGTCCTTGTCAATGAGAGAGCCAGAGCGAGTCTCATTATTCAGAGTTTCACCCATTTCGCCGTGCAGAGGGAAAGAATGGTGTGATCCTGTTCAATTAGTTGAAGCCTATTGTGGTTCTCATTATTCTACATCTATTTTCAGCGTCCTCATGCCCGATGCTGCAGCGATGTAGAGCTCCATGAATTTCACAGCTAATCTAGTTCCCTTTTCCACCAATAGGGTCCCAGAGCCAGTGTTTACTATGCAGACGTTTCCACCACAGAAAACACAATTCTGAGCCATAAATGTTGGTTTGACATTTGCTGTTAGTGCCATTTGGTCATTTGGCCATTTTTGTCTATTTTAACCAGGAAGAAAGTTTCCACATTCATCTCAGGTTCACTGGAAATACGTATCTGTGTCAGCATTTCATCAAAATATTAAGCTTGTGCATTTGGTGACACATTCAAAACTGAAATGTGCTGTGAATGGCGATAACATTTGTTCAGTTTTAATCTTAAAACTAAATCTCTAGTTAAATTCTTTAAATTCTTTTTGTTTATGTTTGTACATATTGCAGCATTTCTGAAATGCAATGCAAGCAAATGTGAGATAAAAATGCATTTTTTGTATATTTTACAAGTCTTTGAGCTTTTTATGTTGCAGTCACATCCAAGGTCTCAGTATTCCCAAGTAATTGACTTTTTGCAGGGAATTTGATTGACAGGCGATCTGTCTAATCAAACAAACTAGACCAAAGAGTATAACGAAAACTTCCAATGTTCATTCATGTTTATTTTATGCTATAACTATTAAAAAGGAAGAGATGATTGATTCATGTGCCACTTGAACTGAGGCACTACAGCAATCTGTCACAACAGCTGCAAAACTGTATTTATTGATTTTTTTTTCTTTTTTATTAATTATAAAATTTGAAAGCTGAGATTTTGTTTCATACCAAGAGTAACCTGCTCTGCAATGTGTTGTTCTCAATAAATTTTTCACAAAACATCTGACATACTGTAGCAACACTACTAAGTAGTTAACTTTAGTGAACTAACTAAGTTAACTAAACTAACTTTGCAAAGGGTCACAACTGAGCATGTTTACTACATTAAAAATGCTAAGGAGCTGGTGATGTGGTGCAAGTGTCAACTTAAAAAATGCATTACTTTAAAAATCATTCACGAGGCTAAAGGCGTTTTGAACACAACATTGAGCAAAGAGCCATGCAAAAAAATGCATTTATTAATTATCAGTTATTTTATTATCATTTGTGTGAAAAGGAATAAAACTTGTTGGTGTTTTACTGCTACTGGTGGTCATTTCCACTGGAAACTGTAATCAGTTGTATGTATTTGGAAGTTTTTGGAATTTAAAAAATATTTTAGAGATGGTCCACCAACACTAAACTATTTGCTGTAAACAGGTTATGAAGTAATATAGTTTGTAACTGCATTTATGGCTCTTAAGTATGTGACAACTTGTGGGCACAGATACTTAGACAAGTTTGCGCATTCACTAGCCAAACACTGGCTCATGCAGGACAGCCACCGCCGGGTTTGGTGGAAAAGATGTGTTTTTTTTTCAGCTCTGGGGCACCAGACATATAAGATTCATGAAAACCAGGACACTGAGCTAATGAGCGGTCGGGAACCATTAGTGCGTGTGAGTGACGTTAAAACACGCTTGGACTGTGACACGTTTGCATCATGCAGACAGTTCCATCTGCACCTTAAATATTTAATCTGGTTCAATCTGAGTTCAAGACACACACACACACACACACATACGAGCACACGCATACAGCTTTCTCCAGCGTCCCAGAGTGGAGTTGAGGGTCTTCTGCTTGGCTAGCGGTGATGATTCAGGAACGGGGGGGTTTGTTCAGGAAAAGCTCTTTTCGGAGTGGAGGAAGCCCATGGGACAGGCAGGAACAAGGAGCTTTAGGAGTGTAGTGGCTGCTTTGCTGGGTTACCACTCCCTCTGCTGAGCATCCTTACTTCCTCTCGTCTCATCAGATCACTGTCAGTGCTCTGGCGGCGTGAGAGGCCTTTTATAGCTCTGCACTCATAAATTCGGGCGCAGGGGCTGTGAAAACCAGGCATGACCCCGCCACCCCCCTCCCCTCTCTTTCTATCTCTCTCGCCGTGATGTCTCTGAGAAACCGTGGCGCTTGATTGCATGAGCAGCACGTTATTGATCGCCATCGCTGTTTTGATGGCAGAATGATGAGCTTGTGTGCCCGAACAAGGAGCCGAACTGAAGAGCTTGTTTGAGCTGGTGACACCGCCACTTATGAGCGCGACCGCAAATGATAGACTGCTACGTCCTCGCCTGTCTGTGCTCCAGAAAATGGACTAGAGCAGAAAATGTTCCGTCACCACATAGTTGTCCTACATAGTTGCAGCTATTGGGAAGTCATTTTACACAGTAGGTAATAAAGTATGACCAATGCATTACTTTAGGTTGTTACAAGGTCTTTCCCAAGGTGTGTGTGTGTCTTCGATGTCCATGAATGTTTTAAAATTGCAAATGAAACAGATGTGCAGGAGATCGATTGCTTATACTGTAATTTTCTAGGCAACATTTAAAAGCACTGAATATTTTTATATTGTAGATCTTGGACACTCTTAAACTGACTTGTTTTTTCACTGAGCAAAGTAGCTCATCATTATCACAAAGCAACATTGAACAAAATATATTAACTAGCTTAATTTCTAAAGGCAGCTTCTGTAACATGATTACTTAAGAAAACAAATCTGATCTACTACATTTTGTAGTAAGAGCAACTGTTAATCAATTTAAGCTGCTATTATGTTTACTAGAAAAAAAACGGCAGTGGTGTCAATAAATGGAAAATGTATTGTTTTCAAATGTACTGTGAGCAAAACATTTATTTTAGGTTATTTTTTTATTAAAATATATCTTACTTATTAACAAATTGAATATCTAGGTATTTAAAGTAATATTTGAATATATATATTTTATTTATTAATTAATTTATTTTTTAAATAACCTAATATTTATGACTAATATCTGTGGCATGCTGTTGATAGCCATAGAAAGTATCTTTGACTGTAAATAAAATACATTATTTTGTCCCTAGGTTTGTTAAACAGGCAAAATATAATACAGTAAAGGCACCATACAATCAGTAAATATTCTAAACACATGTGTGATATTACAATTTCCTTTCGCATTAGTGTGATAGTTTGGTGGTAGTGTATTTTATAAGTTTATTTGCAGTGCTGAATGATTCCCTGCTAAAATTCCACTGTGAGTGGAACACTGTAAATATGCATTTTCTGTTCATTTCCACAGACTGAGGAATGCTTTTTCTCTGACGTTTTGCAACAAATGCGATCCGTAGATGTTTGTATTTGAAATAAACAGGAATATTCTTTAAAAGTTATATCTTTTTTTTTTTTTCTTCTTCCTTGAGAAAGTCTCAAATATCCATTTCTCCATGTGTGGTCTCTGAGCTTCTCTGAACTATTTGTGTTTTCATTCTGCAGTTAAATGGTTTTATTGCTTTTTTGTATTCTTGTATTGATATATAGTGACACTGTATTTGGCGCCAGTCATCTTGGCTTTGTCTCGCAATATGCCAGATGGTTATTGTATTAGGCACTGGCTGAAGGGATGCTTAGATGGCTGTTTTCAATTAATGCTCCCAATAAAACTTCACTTATCTAATCTTTTAAGTTTCTTTTTTGTTTATTAACAAAGGTCTTTGCTTTCGCACAGCTCAATCTCATCTTCCTGCTCATCACGATGTACAAAATGATGAAACACTCTACATCGCTGAAACCTGATTCCAGCCGGCTGGAGCACATCAAGTAAGTCACATTATTTTTCCCCACGATATTTCAGCTCATGTGGAGTCGAAGTGTGCCGCCACACACTAAGAAGCAGCATTCCTACTCTAACATTTAGAACAGGAACAGACATTGCTTCTTGGTAACATCGCATGTAGCATCTACAAAACTGTCGTTTTGTGCTTGAAAGAATTTAAGTGCGTCGACTGAAGGGATTCAGATGGACTCCAGACAGATGTTATTCTCTTCAGGTGCATGTCGTCTATTAATGTGGGAGATGGCCAGAGAGGCACGTAATGATTGAGACAGGCTCAGCGCTGTTCCTCTTTTACAGTGACCACAAAACTCTTTTTTGGAACAACTCCCTGTATTCAGAGTCTGCCTGGAGAGTGAATTCAGATGTGTGTGTGTGTGTGTGTGTAAAGACAGCGCAGTCAAAGCACTTCCATGTGTTTCCTGTTGCGAAGAGGGAGATCTCTTTCTGTAGCTGAAAAGCTGGTTGACCACACAACTTTTTTTGTTTTTTTTTTGCTGGCATGGCGATGCATGTCTTACTGAATATATTTAATAGTGAAACTTTTTTTAATGTTTTAAAATTGTGTGTGTTTTTTTTCTTTTTTTGTAGATGTTGTTTCATTAAATAATCATTAAATAAATTCAACATTGAAATACAATTAAAATGAATACTTCAGTGAATTGTAAAAAAAAAAGAAATACTAATACTAAGCAATAATATAATTGTTAAATGTTAGTTCACAGTACAGCGCATTTGGTAACAAATATCAAATTTTACATTGACTAAGAAATGCTGTAGATGTTGATCACTGTTAGTTGGTGTTAAATAATGTTTACAAATGAGAATTTTAAACTTTAGCCAATCCCACGTTTTTGGTCACAACTCTTGGATCCTGTTCATGGAAACAGCCTTTATATGTTTTGGATTTGATATATAACACAGATTGCATTTAATGTGATCTTTCAAACTTAACACACAGCCATCGGGGAAATATGCATATTTTATTAGATTTACAATGATATAGACATGACTAACATGCTTGAAAAATACGTTGCTCACAGGCATTGTGTCGGCGGTATGTTGTCTAAATTTCTCACCCATCACCACAGGGCGATGTGAATCAATCTGCAAAACTCTGGGCTCATTGCAGCATGTTGCATGTTCAGCAAGCTAATCTGCAGCATTTCGCTTCATTTCTCTGTTTCCCATTTCCCTTTGTTTTTTCTCTCTCTTTTTTTTCTCTTTCTCTGTCCTCTCTCTGTTCTCTTACCCAAACCAGTAATTATCGCGTCTGTGATGGCTATTATAATTCTGATTTGCCTGGGTAAGATTTACCGTACTCCGTAACGTATGTCGCTCATAAAACATTACTGCCGCATTAAATAGTGTAAAACGGCAAAGTACTGGCACATTTGGCCTGAGAGAACCATCTTTAGGCTCTTTGGAAACCCTCATAAGGCAAAGCACCGTGGGACAATTAAATGTACTTGCTTTCTGTGTAAAAAAAAAAAAAAAAAAAAAAAGAAGGAAGAAGCAAAATGACAGTGGTGGTAACGTTTTATGAAAAGTCTTGTCATGTAATCATCAAGTGTGTTAAAGACAACATGAAATCAAAATGAACCCTATCTACTATTATACATTGTGTGTGTATGTATATATATATATATATTTTTTTTTTTCTGTTTACGTGATATTTCATGATAATAATAATTACTGTCAACTTAAAAAAAAAAATATCCCAATCAGGTAAAAAGCTTACAGTAAGAATTAATTTAGAAACACATTTGATGTTTAATATATACCTTTATGAAGTTGAATTATTTTGATACGTATATATAGTTATTACAGATTATATTTTAGACAAGATTTACATTTTGAAAAACAGAAGATATACATTTGATGTTGTCTTTAAGAATTCATAACAGCTATATTTATTAAGGATTTTTTTTTTGTCTTGTCACAGCTGAGGACAAAATCTACCTTTTTCTGTCCAGCTTTATTTGATTTTTAACTTCAGAATTCTTACATTTGGACTTCAATGCTATTCCAACTGATTTGCCTGATCTAATGTTGTCTCTCTCCTCTGCTGGCCATGCTCTCTAGCTATGAAGATAATAAACCATTTATCAAGTAAGAGCGTTAGCTGGACATCTGTGCCACAGCCTCATGGTTGCTCCCCTTGTCATCTTATTGTCTGTTTGCTGGGCTCTTTCAGAAGCACCGTCTCTGTGCTGCTCATCCATGCTATCTGTCTGTCTGTCTCTCTGTCTGTTTGTGGCTTAACTGGTTTCTTAATTTTTACTCTGCCTGGACCGTCTTAAATTGCTGTACATCTTTACTTCACACCCTCATATTCTCAAATCCTTCAAACCCTTTCCACCCTCCTCTTCACCCTTTATGTTATTCCTACCCTGTCATCCTATCCTTGAACTCTCAGACCTTCTCACAACTCATATGGCAACCCCCCTAATATATTCCTACTTTTATAACCTGAAGCTCAAATTTCCTTCATTTTCTCACACAAACCATTATGCCCACATTTACTACATACATGGTATAATATATATTAAGCTCAGTCTCACACAAATACGTACATATTTTTTAAGGGGTGGCTAATTCAAACAAATTGCTAAATCGGATGTATTTCACGAGTTGCTGATTCCTATGAATTTGGACAAATTACCTACACCTAACCTCGTCCCTTAACCTACCCATCATGGGGTTTTAGACAAACTACTGTAGCACAAATTAGCCACTTTGTACGAATATGTACAAATTGGTTGCGAGACTGTGTTGAATATACAGTGGGTACGGAAAAGTATTCAGATACCCTTAAATTTTTCACTCTGACTGAAAAACACAGAATCGTTGACATTTTTGCAGATTTATTAAAAAAGAAAAACTGAAATATCACATGGTCCTAAGTATTCAGACCC
>JAUMHI010000006.1:400103-410922 GCA_032359435.1 Enteromius unitaeniatus | reverse complement strand
GATATGCTTATAAATCATGAACAAGGCATTTATAGCTGTATTTATAAACTGCTTACTAATGACTATTAATGTTGGAACAATGGTTTATAAAGGATGAACTGACTATTTATTAATGCTTAACTAATGATTCAAAGTGTGTAGTTATTATAAAGTGTTACCGATAATTTTAAAAAGTTTAAGTAAATGATTAATAAACTATTTAAATGAACATTAATAATCGTATTATTTAGACACATAGTTGCTCAGTGTGTTAATAATCATTTTATTAACACATGTTCCTGCTGTAATTTATGATTAAGTCAAGTAGTTATAAAGCATTTAGTTTCCAGCCGTCTGTTTTTGTGAGTTCATCCAAAGTGAGGACTATTTATTCCTTGTAAAGCATTTACAAAAATGATTTAAAGCCTCATTTATCTTCCGAACTGAAAAGTTTAACAAACACAACACAGAGGCATACAAAACACATAAATATTTTTTCAAGATGCAAAAAAAAAAAAAAAGAAAGAAAAACAAATCATAGAACAACAGTGTAATGCACGGACTGAGACTCAGGAAGCAGAGGTTAGTCAAGTAAGTAGAATTTATTGAACACAACAGGTAAATCAAATAGTTCAGGATGGGGGCGAGACATCAACATAAAGCATTTCTTTCTTAGGAGAATTCATAGTCTTGAGCGATCTCCAGATCGCTAATAACAATCCAGCTGGGGCAGACACAGTTAAGTATCAATGTAAGAGTCTTAAGGTTGCAGCGGTCTCCTGGACAGAGGTAATCGGTGCAGGTAAGTGACAGGTAAAAGGCATTAAGTCTCTAGCGGGCAGGTGACTCCGTGAATCTGATTCTCCAGAGAGTATAAGCATCAGGCAGACAGAGGCATAGGGATGCGGATGTTGAGCTCAGCCGCGAAGCTACTGGTGCTTGTGGCTTTTAACTAGTGCAGATAAGTGAACTCAGGTAAATCTAATTAGTTGTCAGGTGACTGTAAACGGGTGCAAGTGACTGCGCTGGGATCAGCGCGCAGAGACGGCATGAGAAACAGGTTCAAGCATACAGTTTTACAGTTTTGTTCTGTTAGTAACTGAGCCTTTAAATCTCCTTTGTAATAGATATATTTATAAACTCCTTATTAATGACTATTAATGTTGGAACAATGCTTTACAAAGGATGTACTGACAATTTATTAATGCTTACCTAATGATTTATAGCATGCAGTTACTGTGTTATAAAGTGTTACCAGGTTAATTTATATTACAACATTGTAACAATGTTTTTATTCTTGTTCATTCATAATACAATAATTAAAGTAAGATACTACAGGTAAAACCATTGTTTTTGTTGTTGTTAGATTCCATAACTTGCAAATGATTAAATGTTTATGTTATTAAACGATTCTATTGCATCTGTACATTTCAAGTACAGTACACATTTTTAAGGCTTTTGGTTTCCCTTTATTTTGATGTTCCCTTTAACACATTCTGTTGATTATAAGTAACATTGCACCTACATATCTACTAACTCTCAATAGAGCGCTAGCTGAGTATTAGTAGACTGGTAGGGTTAGAATAAGTTGATATGTACTTGAAAAGTTACTTATAGTCAGTATAGCGTCTTTTGGGAGACCATCAAAATAAAGAGTTAGCAGATATTAATTAGAGAATGTACTACTATTCTAATGAGAGTTGCAAAGCTACTTATTGTCAACAGATTGTTCAAAAGGGACCATCAAAATAAAGTGTTACATTAATTTTTACAAAATTAATGAATAATTAATTTATTTATATTTTTTCCTTGTCCACAATATTTTCTGATTTATGAAGCATTAAAAAGAATCCCTTCTGTAAAATCATATTGAACTACTTGACTGAGCAAACTAAATTGTGAACTTTATGCAATGTTCAGATTTCTCTTCTGAAAATATATGCAAATGAGTGCATATTTAATGAAATGATACGTGATTTGTCATTATCAAATAGAGTGATGGTAATGTATAATGACGAGAATAAACTATTTATCAAATGCAGAGACAGTCTTGATAATCACTAGAAATTAGGTGCCCCCATTTAATACATTTGTGTATTAAAACATAACATTTCAGAACACCTTTAATACAAAACAATCTTAATGTACATTACAGTCTTAATGTACTGTTATTAAGCATCTGGGGAAGTATGGTGAAAATGAATTAAATTGTAACCTTATTCACCTGCAGTGTCTTGCCTATTGTTTTACTTAGGCAAGAAGAAAAAAAGAAAAATGAAACATGAAAAATTTTATAGATATGTTTCTTTGTGAATTTTATGGTTTGTGGTTTTAATTACAGTTATTATTGTGATGAACTATTAAAAATTTTTAATTAATTTAACAAAATTGCAGATTAATTTCATGTTAGCGTCCAGCCGGACAATAAAATTTTTTCAAACCTAACCGACAAGAATCCACAGTGTCAGAGAGAAAGATTTCATGGTCAGACCATTGGAAAATGTATCTTTGTAGCAACATAATCTACATAAAGATGCTGATGGTCTAGTGAAAGTGAAAAAAAAACAAAAAAAAAACAGTCGTCAGCAGAGCACAATTACACATCTCAGATCGTCACAAACACATGCGCTATAGATGGGAAGGTAAAATGCTCAATTAAGCATGCTATGGTAATGGCTGCTCTTCCAGCCTGTCAGGATCCTGGAGGTGTACATGTTTTCTCTGCAGACAGCTTGATGCGTGAGCATGTGTTATTCTGCTGAGACTGGATTCTGTCATCTCACAAATCTGATCTCCGACTATGGGTATTCATCTATTGAGATGAAATATGCTACGCTGTGTTTTAAGGGAAAACTCTAATAAAATTAACTTAAATACAGATGTTTCAAAAATTAATAAGCTGATAAGAATATTGCAAACGTTTGTCTATTTTAAATTTTCAGAGAATTAAATATGCATTTAACTAAAAATCATTTTTCAATATTTTTTTTACATTTCAAACATTAGCAATGTATTAGTATAGATTAACTACATTACATTAGTCTACATTCTTTGTATCTTATCAGTTTTGTCAACCAGGTAAATAATTTCAAGGATAATTAGGTTGTTTTTATAAAACAAACAAACAATCAAAATACAAATCACAAATATAATTATTAAAGTGATTAAAGTGAAGTGACTGCCATTGTTTAATGATTCTAAGAATGCACTACATGATTTCTATTTTTTACCCTCAAAAGATAAGGCCTGGAGAGCCAATGTCCTGTACGTTTTAATTTAGCTCTACCTGGAAGATGGGCAACACTTTATTTTAAAGTGTCATAGTACAGAGTAATTACTTAATTAGGTATTAAATAGTAGCTGTTTTACTTACATGAAACAAAAAGTACTTATCATGTAACTAAGTTATGGAACAGCCTGTACTTACAGTTTGTAATAAAATGTACAAGCAGCTACTACAGAGTCTGTTAAACAGGTACTTGCATACTTAAGTACAATCTTGATACGCTTTATTTTAAGTAGCTTTGTACCTGTGGGTTACATCAAACTAAGGTGCAGCTGGATAAGGTGTACAGTATAGATACACATGAAGTACACTTAAGTAGCTTATGTCTGTATGGTACATTAATAATTATATTGCATAACGTCTGCCACACATATGTGACAATTTTGGTGTAATAGTATCTGCCTGTTACACTTGCATAATTACAAACTGTAAGTACATGCTTATTTACATGTTTTATGTCAGTACAATGGCTACTATTAAGTACTTACTAGGTAAGTACTCTGCATTATGAATACCTTAAAATAAAGTCTCACACACTACTTTCTGTACTACGTACCTTTTAAATGGTGTAACTTGTAATCTGTAACCTATTATATAAATAACTTTCCCAACAGTGTTAATAATGGCTATTAAGGTAGTTGTTAAGTTTAGCTAAGGGGTGGATTAATGTATCTAAAACATTAGTAGTTATGCTGCTTATTCCATTTTGGTTACACTTTATTTTGATGGGATCTTTTGAGCATTCTGTTGACAATTAGTAACATTGCACCTACATGTCAACTAACACTCATTTGAGTATTAATAGACTATCTGATTATTATCTGCTGTGGCGGTCTCCCAACTGACATAACTAACTATAACTAACTTAAGTAGATGTCAACTTATTCTAACCCTAACAGTCTACTAATACTTTACTAACACTGTTAGTAGATGTATGTGCAATGTTATATGTTACTTATAGTCAACGGAATGTGTTAAAGGGACCATCAAAATGAAGTGAAACCTACATTTTATATAGTTTATCTTTGTTGTTTATACCACAGAGTACTAATAAACAACCAATGTCGTAGTAATGTGCATACTATTTAGCAACTGGTTAATAAAACATTTTATTAATCTGTCATTAAAACTGTATGAAGAAATTTTGAAGATTGTGGTTACTTTAGTTTAAGATGTCCTTGCTACAGTGTAATTATGCATTTAATTACTGAGTAATATTACTTAACTACATGTACATGCTACATAGTTAGGGTTAGGATTAGTATTAGGGTTTGTTTTAGGATTACCTGCATGTAATTATACATATTGTTACTATAACAGTAAGCAAATGTAAAATGCATCACAAGGACACCTTTAAATGCAATCTTACCAAGATCCCAAACTCCCCAACTTTCTGAACTTTTCTTGCCTAACTCTTAAACAAAAGAATCATTTCTACTCCTCGAGGCCATCTTGATGGATTTGTGAGGTTTGAGAAGTCTAATGTTTCTCAATGCTCTTCAGAACAGATTAATCATAGTGTCTGTGTGTCTGTGGATTATTCTCTCAAACTAATCACTGGCTTCACTGGCAGATGTAACCGAAATCAGCCCAGAACATATTACAGCCACGCCTGACAGCCTCTCTCACACATCTCATTACAACCCATTCAGTCTGTCTGGTATTGAATGTGTTTAAGACAAGAGAGAGGTTTATTTTAATTCAGAATGATACCGGCCCATAGCCCGAGATGAAAGAGGGCGTTTCTGCCCACTGGTGCTCTGGCTGTCGCCCGCAGTTGTGCTTGTTTGGTGTTCATGGCTGCATGCCTGTCAGTGCACGCCCAGTGACATCCTACTGTTCTGAGCACTTGACTGACAGCTCAGGCAGCGAGCACAAGCAGGAAATCAATAAAGCTGGACCCTCTAGACCCCACTGCTGGACACTCTGCCAATCACCAGCCAGACAATGTGGGACTAGAGCCAGTTATGAACAAAGAGAGATCTAAAGAGCAGGCCAACCCTAAAATGGGCAGATGCACTGTTCCTCATCTATATTTCCTGTTACTTTATTTTCATATATGCATACTGTACGTTTTACAAAAAAAAAAAAAACAATTATATGATTCATTCTATAATTTAGGGTATTCATTAGAAAATAATACTTAATAAAACAGCTGTTTGTTTTAACTGATATACCTTATTTTATCAGTGTATGCTATTTGCAAAGCAACCAACTAACTAGCTAATTAATTAACTAACTATATTGTAAGTAACTAATACTTTTACCACTTTTAACTAATACTAACCAAATGTTATTTATCTTGTTTAGGTTAACTTTAACTTATGTAGTTCATTTTAGGTCATACAAAAAATATTGTCAGTCATAATGTGCCTAATTATGTAACATAGTTGTATCTTATGCACTTGTGAGGACGTATCATATTGATCGAAAGTGCAATATGGAGTACCTCTTTGCTCAGTACTAGAGCCGTTACTTTTTACGCTTTACATGTTACCCTTGGGAGATATTATCAGGAAACATGGTGTTAGCTTTCACTGTTATGCTGATGATACTCAGCTATATATTTCTTCTCAGCCAGGTGAAACACACCAAATTGAAAGAATTACAGAATGCATAGCAGATATAAAAAATTAGATGACAAGAAACTTCTTACTGTTAAATTCTGACAAAACAGAGGTCTTAATTATCAGATGTAAAAACCCCACATGTAATAATCTAGAACACTGTCTAACACTTGATGGCTGTCTTCATCAGGTAGAAACCTAGGTTTGCTGTTTGATAAAAATCTTTCGTATGAAAGCCATGTTTGTAGCATCTGTAAATCTGCATTTTTCCATCTTAAGAACATGCATTTATGACCTTGAGGTTAGATTACTGTAATGCTTTATTGGGTGGCTGTTCTGCCCGCTTGATAAATAAACTACAGTTGGTTCAAAATGCAGCAGCTAGAGTCCTTACTAGAACCAGGAAATATGAGCATGTTAGCCTGGTTCTGTCAACACTACACTGGCTCCATATCAAAAAATATGTAGATTTTAAAATGGCTTAGCTCCTCAGTACTTGAGCGAGCTCTTATCTCATTATAGTCCTCCACGTCGGCTGCGTTCTCAATATTCTGGCCATTTGATAATACCTAAAATATCAAAATCTACTGCGGGTAGCAGATCCTTTTCCTATTTAGCACCCAAACTCTGGAACAATCTACCTAATAGGTAAATGTGATGTGATGTGGACTGGGAACCGGATCCGGCCACACCAAACCCAAATCACAGACCGTCATGACTGAACACGACTCCTCGTACCACCCATTATCTGCGGGCTAGGGACCGCGAGGACCTTCAGCAGCTCGTCAGGCTGCGTGGTTGGGACAGAGTGGGTAGAACATGACCCCTCGTATCGTGCCACGGAACTGGGACCCGCGGTTGACTGGTAAGAAATCGTGAGGGCCTTTCGCAGCACGTCAGGCTGTGTGACTCGCACAGACTGGGCTGAGCACGGCCCCTCGTACTGTGCGACGGGAATCATGAGGGCCTTCGACAGCTCGTCAGGCTGTGTGACTGGAGCGGACTGGACTGCACACGACTGAGCATCACTCAGCCCCTCTCGCTGAGTGATGACATAAAGACCTTCTGAGTGCGAATTGAGGATCGCAGAAATAGCAGGCAGCTCCTCTAGCTGCAGCCCTGTACCCAGCAGAACACCCCTCTCACTGAATGATGTCACTGTGGATGTTTCAGAAACCCCCAGAGTGGCAGGCAGCTCTCCTGGCTGTCGTTCGGATACTGGTTGAGTAGCCGGGCCGAACTGTTCACCACACAGTCCCTTGTGCCGAGTGATGATGTCCGGGCGCATAGCTAGCACCTCGGGGTTGACATGGATGGGTGACAGCTCCTTGAGCTGGGAAACCTGAATCGACTGGGCTCGGGACAGCACCCCTGGCTGGATAACGGAACTTGACTGAGCCCGAAACAGCCTCTTGGGCTGTAGGACCGGAACCAACAAAGCCCTAAACAGTTTCTCTTGTCGTGTTTCGGGAATGGGACCCGATGATTGCGGAGAGAAAACTGCGGGCAGGCATGGTTGTGTATCTGCCTGTACGACCTTGACCGGCTGTACCTCACACAGCCCCTCTCGCTGTGAGAAGTGCTCGAACGCCCCCTGTCGGAGGAGCGGGGCGGGCTCGAACGGGGTATGGCTTCCCGAGTGGCAACACTGAAACCAACTGACTGATGCATGGCCCCTGTCGCCGTAACAGCGAGCGTGTAACCCCCACTTGCGGGTCTTGAACCACTGAAAACAAAGCCCACCTCTCTGGTGAGTGAGCCTGGTTCCAGCATGCACTGGTTCATACTGAGTGGTGCCGCCATTTTGTGCCCATGCTCCTCCGTGACCTAATGTTCGTGATCTAATGATTCCTGCTGGTCTTTAACCTCCTCGTCGACCTCGAACACCGTCATTGGGGAATTGAGGATGATTAATACGGCCTCAATGAGCTCCGCGAGGCTCCAATCTGAGTCCTCTTCCAGTCTCTCATCCACCTCGTCAAGCACTTCCGGGTCGAGTCCTCTGTAAAAGCAGTGCTTTATCGCGTCCTTGGAAGCGCGAGTGAGGTGGCTTTAAGCAATAACTCCTATATGCTGTGTCCTTGTTGACTCAACGTAAGCAGATGACTCATAATATCCGTCTTATGGCCGTAGCCACCATGGAAATACCTGCTGGATTCTTTGTGCGGGCTGATCATTCTGTCACGAATCAGAAGCGAGGCAGGCAAATCCATGTGCAAGGTATTTATTAGAAAAACTCTCAAAACACAGAGTGGACAGGCGTTGGTTGAGCAAAAAGAGCAACGTAGGCAAAACAGAGTCGTAGTCAGGGGGCAAGCAGATCGGCAACAGGAAGTCAAACAAACAAAGAATGGGAAACAGGAGAAACGCTTACAAGGATGGGGTGAGCCACATATAATGATCAGCAACTAGGACAGACAAAGAGACTAGTACTTATAGTGGAGATGATGATTGAATGATTGAATGAATAAACCTGACAAGCAGCAGCTGTGGGGGAGAGAGGCATGCTGGGAAATGGAGTTCCGGAGGAACAGACAAGAAACACATAACGTTCATAGAAAGCTGGAGTGGCAACAGCAGTCTTTGACTGGCAGCTCCAGCTGGCCGTGACAATATTAGTCTGTCTCTCTCTTATTCTGTTTTTTAGTCCGTATCCAGATCAGATGGTGTACCAGCACAAAGAGATGATCTTCATTGGAGACAAGAACACCTAGATGAGCTCTGTGGACAGATCACCAGAACCAGATGTCTACAAACACACACACACACTATAAGTCCTTTACACAATCTGACATGTGCTTAAAATAGAACTATCAATTAGGTGCTGGGCAGGTTTTTTTCCCCATTCTCTCATGGATGAGATTTTGTTTTTTTGCCACTGTCACCTCTGGCTTGCTTAGTTGGGGACACTTGATATCTAGTGATTATCGTCGTCTTGACTTCAGACACTGTCTCTGCATTTGATAAATAAATAGTTTAATCTCGTCATTATACATTACCATCACACTGTTCTCATATTTGATAATGTTCAGTGATTTGCTACAATCTGTATTGTTCAAAGGGCTATATAAATAAAAGTAATCAAAAGTAATAGTTGACAGTTAATATACTTCTTCAAGATTAAAAAATATTTTTTATTCTTTTTACTATAATGTTTTGAAAATAGGACATATTTTTTGTTTGTTTGTTTTTTTATTTTGTGAAAATTTACTCATTTCAAAGAAAATTGAAAAAAAACAACACAATCATGAGCTACACCGCATCTAGTCCTGACTGCAGGGCAGGAGGCAAGCCGACACCAGCCGGTCTCCTCCTCACCTGATGTCTAACTGAAGACACGGGAGGACACTACCTCTACTCCTGGGGCAGAGCTTGCAGGTTCACTACCTGATCAAGGAACGGGAAAGCACTACTGCAATCATGCATCTCTGTGGGTCCTCTCCATGTGAGGAACACAAGTTGACGAACAGACTACCTCAGCGTAGGTCTTCCTCGTGGAGGGAGCTCTAGACTGACTAATAGGCTCACAGGGGGAAAAGGCGTACTTGGCCCCGGAGACCAGCTGAGTGCCAGCGCATCCCTGCCAAAGGGGTACTTCGGTGAGGGAATAGTAAAGCCGGCAGTGGGAGGACTCGGGGGAGGCAAAGGGGTCTATCTTGGCCTCGCCGAAGTAGCTCCAAATCAGCTGGACTACTTGGGGGTGGAGTCACCATTCTCCAGGATGGGTGGACTACTGTGAGAGCTGGCCGGCTGCACAGTTGAGCTCCTCTGGAATGTAAACAGCGTGCAATGATTTCAGCCACAATTGACTCCACAGGAGCAGATGACGGGCGAGTTGTGACATAGCGACGGGAGCTTAGACCACCTCGGCGGTTGTTGTCTACTTCACCAGCCAACTCTCCCTCTGATGCTGCAATAGATTTCTCATCCCTCTGGGGTGCACCGGAGTAGACGCTCCTCACAATGAATGCATGAATCAACCATAAATGCTGCTACAGTGTGATCGATCCCGCCCCGGATGCGTGAGGCAGCAATCATGTCTGTCCAGAGTGGTGAGGAAACTATTGCATCCAGATAGACATTCCGGAGAATGCCTTACCAACCATGAGAAATTGCTCTTTTTCTTGGATAGTCCAGGGAGGACCTCTCGTGGCACTGCCGTCCACTCAGTAGGCTTCCGCTCCATGGAGTGCAAAAAACTGGTTTGCTTACAACCTTTAAAAAAGCCACCAGCCAGCAGGACCCGCTGACATCTGCCCAGTCATTCGCTGTTAGAGGGGGAGAGAGCATGAACTGGCAGGAACTCTTTTTTTCTTAGATCTCTTTGTGTCAACCGATCCCCAATTCTCAGAATGGCGAGCCTTCGAAGCGAAAGTCTGAAGATGCACCGCATCTGTGCTCTTTTATACTCACATAGTGATGTGGTAAAGACATTGACCGACGAGGATTGGATTCAAACCCACGCATGCAGAGCACAATATGTTACCAGTCTACCAGTCTGCCGCAAACACTCAGCCATCAGCCACCTCATCGCACTCTAGCTTGGCTGACCGTTTTTCCTGAAGCTTCTTTCGATGGCAGTAAGTGAAAGCTGTCCCTCTTTTGTGCCATGACAGGCCAGCTTCATCACTCCACCGCTTTTTTGACAGGACACTCATAATTATCTCTCCCCAGGGTTCAGGAAAGCAATGCTTCTTTGAGTAAAGAGAGAGAACCGAATAAGCCTGCTTGTATGTGACGCTAATGTAAGGTTTAAAGAAATGTAATCCTTCCCAAGAAAGCTGAATTCACAAAAGTTTTCACAAGCCTGCAGGGAACATGCAAAAAACGCTAAGACCATAAGACATAAGACAATAAACTCTGACCTGCCTTGCCCGGCGTGGGAAGGCAAAACAGGTGGACTCTCGCGACCAAGAGCATGCCATATAACAATAAAAGGCTGAGCTGAAAAACCTCAGGACAGTAAACAAACCCCCACTTTTACGAT
>JAUMHI010000006.1:371373-384606 GCA_032359435.1 Enteromius unitaeniatus | reverse complement strand
TATTACTTGTTAACAGTTACTTAGTTTTTAGAAAGTACAATCATAAAATTCTGTGAGAGTTTAAAAGAGTTTTATCATGTTTAAAATTCTTAAAGAAAAATTTCAACCAAAAAGGAACATTCTGAAATCATTTACTCACTTGGGTAGTTCCAAATCTGTATGAATTGCTTGAAATACAAATTATAACTAATAAATGGCAAGGAAATTGGCAATGTTCTAGACATTTCCAACAGATGTAAATATTCCATTTCCACAGGTACGATTTCCTTCACAGTTTGGTACAGACCTGAAGGATCTACTGCGCAATCTGCTGCAGGTGGACCTCACAAAACGCTTTGGCAATTTGAAAAACGGAGTCAGCGACATCAAAAACCACAGATGGTTCGCTACAACAGACTGGATTGCGGTCTATGAGAAGAAGGTGTGGACTTTTTTTTATATTCAGACTTTAATTTATTAACCAGTTCTTGAGAATTGCTCTTTTTTAAGTGGGTGGATTTTTTTAATAATGATTTTACAGATTGATGCTCCCATAATACCAAAGTGCAGAGGGCCTGGAGACACAAGTAACTTTGATGAGTACGACGAGGAAGACATCCGGGTGTCTGTTACAGAGAAATGCACAAAAGAGTTTTTGGAGTTTTAGGGTTACATGGTTATTTTGTCTTGTTATGCTTGAATCCAAGAACATCATGTTGCTTCATTCAAAGAGACTTTGAGAGATTTGGAAATTCATGGGTGCCTTAATGAAGTGTAGCCTACGGCATTAAAAAAAGATCATATAGTCTCTTGTTTTAAACATTGTATGTTAATTAATTTATACAATAGCTAAAGTGTATTTTTCCTGCGCTGAAAGATTTGATCAGTATTAATACATGAGAAATGTTTAAGTGTTTAAGTGTGTCTGTGGAATATATGTGCCAAATAAAGCTTTTGGTTGTTTAGAACTATCAAAAGATAAAGAAAGTGTTTAAAACCAAGTAAAATATCTCGTTAAACAGAGTTCATGCAGTTTAATCCTATGATTCTGATATATAAAGTGTTAAATGGCACTGAAATTGAAGTAAAAAGTTGATTCGTGCTCCTTCTACAGTCATCCTTCTTATTTCATGGACCATGTGAATACTTTTATTTGAAGAGAAATGGTATATCTGCTGCAGAGATTATGATGTCCAATTTTGGGACAGTTTATTTTGACACTGAATAAAAGAATAAAAAATGTTACATTTCTTTATAATGGTCAATGCCTATAATTTTGAAGGATGCTCTGGTTTTTTTGCTTCAAATAGTCTTTTCCAATCATCTTTAAAATCATTAGACGTATTAATCAGGAGACTGCAATGTTTTGGTGTGATTTTTGGCAACAAAAAAATAGAAACATTGCAACTCAAAGAAAAAAAAATGTGTTGGTTTTAAAATATGGTATATTGTGAGTTTACTCATGTATGGGAAATGTAAATGGTCGTTGAAAAAAAAAAAAATCAGAAGTAGCCTAGGCTAGTCACAACTTTCACACTTAACAGCAACAAAATAAAGCTTTGTGAAGTACTGTCCGTTGTAATTAATGTATGTTAATAGCTTAATAGTCACGATGCTGATTTACCTTTTTTCTCTGTATTTATTTGTCTCGTAACTGTGTAACTGATAATTGCCTATAATTGCATGTTCATTGTTGAAGAGATTGCAACAAGATTGTGAACAACTACATTTCCCATCTTTCGAGACTACATTACCCATAACCCCCCGCGCCTGCATTTGTCGGATTGAGCTTGGAAAAAAAAGCGTAATATTGTTCCAATGATCGAGAATCAATAACATTCAAACCATCCACATGAAACATCTGTTAAATTGGTAAGAGGAAAGCTTTTCATCCAACTAATTGGAAATTGTCGTTTTGTTTTTTCAGAAAGACGGCAAATGTCACAAATGTTTAGTTAATGGAAGCTAGCTGGCTAATGAGTTTATCATCTGCTTTATTAATCATCACACTGTCGAAATTCATCATGAAAACACTTGTAATATATTAAATGGATATTTTGCTGATCCATTACTTCTGTTTAGCCTGACAGAATACAGCTTCAGTCACAGAAAATATTTAGTCTCGCTATAACTATATTTCAAACGACATTTTTTAGTTGTTCTTAAAATCAAGGATACTTTATTTACATTAAATTATGAAATACTCTATTTACAATAAATAATCAATTTTCTGCTTAAAAAAAGGATGGTTATCATTTTGTTCATCGCGTTTCTCTTCATGGACACAGAACCTGTCAAACCTTCAATGTGATGCAAAAGGAAATTTAATTTCCCTCAAAGCTGTGATATTTTGTAAACTTAAAAGCTGTTTATTTCAAAATAGCGATGATAAGTAATTTTATAATAATGACAGTATTAATACATTTAATCTGTTAATAAGCAAAATAGTTATCTTTTTTTGGCAGATAACTTTAGTGTTTACAACGTGGTTTCTTTCGGTGTTTTTTGATTGTCCAGATCCTTTATTTTGCAGAATCAAGTTCAAGTTCTGGAAGATGGGGCAGCTTTGCACAGCAGGAGATTGAGTAGAGAAGAAGCAGGACATGAGGAAACATCTCAACACATCGAATGGAATAGAGCAGTCTCACCTCTCTGACCTACAGGTGAGCAGAAGATCAGAGCTAGTCAGATTACTCTGTTATGCACCTCAAGAAATGATTTAGAGTTGGCCTAAACATGAAACAGTTTAATGAATTTTGAAAATGAATCTCCTGTACTGTACAGTATTTCTTAAAAACTACAACCGTGATGATAGAGTAGCTATAATTGCATTTATAAATCTTTTCTCATCCAGCAGTCATGGAAACCAAGGAAAATGGCTCAGTGGACACCAAAAGGTAAGTGTATAAAGTAACGTTGAGTTTGATTTGAAAGAAAAAAAATTTTTAGCATCATTTTATGTTGTTGCTGTACTTTTTAATCTTTCATGTTACACATGAAGTGATTTCGATTGTACTAGTGGGGCTATTTCATCCTAAACTGGTTGGCTGGTTTTAACTGTTCAACCAGTCTGGTCTTAACTGGTTATCAGGCTGGTTTTGGAGGGGTTTTGGACACTTTTTTAACACACTGCCATTTGTTTAAGACCGTATTATTATTCAAATACAGTTCTTTTCCTGAACAAGATCTTATTTGCACATTTCATAAACAATTTAGGCACACATCCTTTCTCCAAAAGTCTGAAAAACATTTCAGCCAACCCATTATCAGCATGTACAATTGTGTAAAATGCAGAGAACTGCAGCTTCATGGCTAAAATAAATTATACCCATATTCTTGTGTGCTGTTACAGAGACAATGTGATTTCTGTGGACACCCATTTTAGTAGATTTACATTTACATTTAGCAGACGCTTTTATCCTTAGCAATTTACAAATGAAGACATTGGAAGCAATCAAAATCAATCAAGTCTCAGTTAACTTAACATAGTACATGTAGCAAGGTTGGTTTTAAATGATAAAATAATAGAGTAACCTAGTGTTAGAGGCCTTTTTGCTTTTGTATAATAAAAAAAATAGATTAGAGATGATAATGTTTGTTTGTTTTTTAACAGGCAGTAAATAAATGATTTAAAGAGTTGGTCCACCCTAAAGTGAAAATTACTCTCCCTCATGTTGATTCAAATTGCTTGATTTTAATATTTAACACGTTTAAAGTGTCAAGAGTTGTAACTGATTTCATTTAGAATATCTTCACTTGTTTTCTGCTCTTATGGGTTTCATGATAGTGAGTAAATTATGACAACATTTTGTTTTTGACTGAACTAAACCTTTAAGGCCAATAAGGTGGTGTCACATATCTTAAGGTTTGTGTAGAGACACAGTATTTGGTCAAATAATGCCAGTGTATAAGTGAAAACTTTTGCAATTTTTTTTTTCCTTAACAGTTCTGTGGAGAATGGGCAGCTTTCTGATCCAGCCCACTGGGCCGTAGCAGATGTGGTCAATTATTTTAAGGCTACAGGGTTTGAGGAGCAAGCCAACGCTTTCCAGGATCAGGTAGAAATTTGCAGAAAAAAACATGACAGCAACTACTATAGATTATAAAACACACACGATTGCAAAAGTATGTGATTTTCTTAAAATTTGGATGTTTTCATAATTTACACAGATAAAATCTAGTATTTTAATTGAAATCATGACTGTGATTAATGTGATTCAGTTTTTTAATCAATTAATAGAATGAATATATATATATATATATATATATATACACACACGGTATTTTTGGGTCACTTTGAAGAAAGCGTCTAAATGAATAAATGTTGATAACAGAAAAAGCAATAGGCAATTTGCAAAACAATCTTGACTGAATTAAATAAATCACAATTATTACAACCATTAGAAATATTTCCAACCATCTCCCAAACATTTCTAAAACAGCCTGACCCCCAGTTCTCAACAAAATCAATGTACAGTAATAACATGGCTTTTATTTAGTTGAGAACACGTGACAAACTATGATCTCAAGTTATTATGTATGCTTGGATGGAGAATATTAAACTCATTTTGTCTTAATAAATTTTACCATGCACTTTTTTAACATAACTAAATGCCTTTTTATTGTTCATCTTTCAGTCACAGTCAGTTGTATATAAATAATATGGGAATTTCACAGTAATTGTGCAGTTTCTTAAAACAGTGAAGCAGCGCTTCATTATTTAATTTTAAGACAATCGTGTTATCAATAGATAATATCATCTGGTGACATATATTTTGAAAACTTTAGACATTCTTCTAACAGTACATAACTTTGCAACTGCATGTCAACTGGCAGTCATAAGAGTATTAGTATATGAGAAAGTATGCGTCAAATTATTCGAATAACTCTAAACCTACCATAACAGTCTATGTAGTTGCAATTGAATGAGAATTACTTGAGATGTAGATGCAAAGTTACTTATACTTTCTAAAATGTCTAAAGTGGATCATATCAAAATAAAGTGCAACCTTTCATTTTATTTGTCTCCTATATTTTTTTTGTTCAACTTTTCCTGACAGGAAATTGATGGCAAATCCCTTTTATTAATGACTCGAAATGACGTTCTGACCGGACTATCAATAAAACTGGGTCCTGCACTGAAGATCTATGAGTATCACGTCAAGCCTCTCCAAACCCAACACTTAAAAAGTAACGTCTCATAGCTGCTGCAGCCACAAGGACGCATGGATGACAATCACAGCAGAGGCGCGGGGTAACTGCAGGCAAGAACTAATACATTTTATGCATCTTAATAAATAAACACGGTGAATTTATTGCTTTTAAGGTCTCATTCTGCTGTACAGGCATATTTACTGTTTTTAGTTTACCTGCGTTTAACATGTTCGTTCTGATTTTACCTTCACTTTGCGTGCTTGTACATAAATCATTATTGCTTTTAAGATTAAATGATCATATTAAAATGTGATCTGTGATGTAAAATGAAAAATGGCTTGAACTAAAATTGAAACACTATTCTTAAAGATGTTTGTGTGTAACGCATGAAGTACTTTTGAACAGAAATGAGAGGGAGGTTGCCGCCGCAGTTGTGATTTTTAGCCGTTTGTTGGTGTTTATTTTTCCTTTTTGTTTTTTCTGTTTTTTAATAGATAAAAAGTGTGTTGAGCTAAAGTAACAGCACAAATGATCGAACTTCTGTAAATGATGTGTTGGCTGTGGTTTACAGCTATGAAGTCTCAGCGCATATAGGGCTTTGTTTGCAGGAGTCCTGTCAAGAAAGACAGTGCTTTTGTGCTGCTACGAATTCACTTTATTTATTTCATTCTGTAACTAACAATGTGATTTCCTGATGAATTGGTAAATTGTTGATTTTGAAAGCCAGCACAACACTGTAAATCTATAGCGGTTTGTGATACAGGGTGTTTAAAAAGATGAAACAAAAGTGAGTCCGGACTGCAATAAATGGTGCTTATTCAGATTGCTTAAAAAACTCATTACAGTTCTGTGTGACTTCCTTCCTTTTGTGTGTATGTGGTATTTGATTTGTTTATTTATTTTTAAAAAAAAAAACAAGGATCATTAAATGTACTAGTCATTTTTTTCATCTTCTTAAACAATGAAATCCCGGATATGTTACATGCATGATTATCTGATTTTATGAACTGGATTCTTTATTATAGGAAGGTGATAAATCTAATTGTTCTTTTATGTAAATTATGATTTGAATTGTGTTGTGTTTACTCCAAAAACACTGCTTTACACACCTTTCAACACAAACAAACTGAAATTTCAACAGATTTGTCAATTTCGTTTTAAATTACTCATTAGGAAAACAGAGTTAAAACAAATATAAAATTTGTTGTAAACAAATTCAAACAAAGAAGTTATAAAGATGAACACAGAAATTTTTGGACATTGTTTATTAATATATTTATCTGAGATGAAAATTATGTTTTCATTTCAACATTTTTTTGTATTTTTTACTTTACTTGTGTGATTACACAAATGTTCCTTATTCATTTAAAAATCAAGTTGATGTTTAGGCAGGTAATCATGCTAGATCCTAACTTGAGGTTTTTTATAGGGTTTATTTGTATAAGATTTCTGGTTTGTAAATGCTGTTTTTCTTTACATTTTGGCTCGTGGTTTTCTGCGCACAGTGCCTGTGATGTTTCCTGATGGATTATCAAGGGGAAGATAAACCTGAAATGAATGCACAATAACATTGTGACATGATTTTAACATATAAATACAAACAAAGCAAGAACATTACTTTATCATCTCTAAGTTGGGATTGCAAAACATTATTGTTCTCCTGTGTGTATGGTTTGTAAAAGTTTGGCAATAAAGTCATTTTAAGAGTAGCCGTCTCAAAAGTCCTGATTTTATCACAGACCCTGAAAACTCTAGACTTTGTCCTTTGTCAACAGAGAAATATATTCAGACCGATCTGAACTGATAACTCGTGTTTGACTATTTTTTTTTTGCCCCAAACTATTTCGATCGATTTCTGTCACTCACCTCATCCTTGTTTGAAAGTCCTATTTTTGTCATGTCAATGACAAAATAATGCTGATTCGGCATAACTATCTCAATTTCTTCAACCTGCAGAAGCAAAGCGAAATTTATAAGTATATGTATTATGTATAAGTATTATGAGCATCATAATGCAATTAACCACCAATGCCTACCTTAGCAAACGCTGTAACTAAAGTCACACAAAACTGAAATCAGTTTGATTTACCTGTGGAATTCTGTCAAGAACCAGAACTTGTGATTCATACAAAGTTTTCTGAACAGAAGGAGAGTATACCCCACGATCATAGGGTCCTGCAAACTTCTGAATTATGGTGTCCTTAATGGTTTTCCTACAAGACAATTGTCAGTACAGTAAGCTAAAATACACAGTACAGCATCTAATAGATGAAATACACGTATGACATACCATGTTCTATTGAATGTCTAAATGTTTTGCATTTACCATGCATCATCAAATGCCACATTCACATGAGTGTTGTAGCGCCATCTTGCATAAACAGAAGTGCAGAAGAATCTGTCCTTTGCCTCTGTCAGAGTGGTGAAACGGTCTCGTAGGAAGCCTTCAAATCCAGACTGAGTAGTCTTCAGTACCTTCATGCCTCTAATACCGCTGTGAACCACTGGAGTCACTGAGAAACATATATATATATATTTGCTGAAGTAAAGCAAGAATATACTTTCCCCTTTACTACATTCAGACCGCCATCACTATTTCAGAATCACGTTTTTGCTTACTACTCGAATGTTGTTCGACCTCACAGAAGTGGTAGGCCTCAGGACAATGGATGAAAGCATGTGAGTGCGCGACTCCATTCTGTTAAACACATGTTAATAATATTTTGGTTATTAAAAACATGCTCATCGGTTAAATGCTAGTCCACAGGTATTACAATGTACAATGTAACAAAATTGTATGTATTTACTCAAAATCAATTATATAATTGAAACATTTATCAAACTACATGTAAATGGCATCTGCAGGTAATTCAGAAGATGTTGATTTATTGTTATTATTAGTGTTTCTTTTTTTGGGGGGGGTGGGGGATTCAGTGACTGGTGTCAAGATGACATTCAGCGGATGTTTGAAGTCAGATCTATCAGCCATAAGTTGGCTAGACCTAGCACCAGCTTTACTAGAGTATTGTCAAATAAATCCAGTAAGTGTCCAAAGTTATACCCATTCAGTTATTAGTCCCCTACTTTTCATAATATAATGTAGACCACCTCACTCAGTCCAATAATAAGTAAACAACTTTTCCCGTCAGTGCTACACAGATGATTCACAGCTATCAATCCAACCTGGCACTATCTGCACTGTCTAGCACCATCTCAGATTGTAGTTCTTCTTACAATTCAGTCATTTTGGCCTGAGTGAAGGGATGCTACCTTCAGCTTAACTATGCACACTCAGAACTCCTGGTCAGCATAGAAAGCCTAGTATTAGTACTTTTATAAACTCTTCTGAATTTTGTATCTCTTGCAGTACCATGGGTATTGTTGACTTTTGTATAATACATTTCTTGTGATGTTCCTCATTCCTAGTTATTATACTGAATGACTAAATATTAATATCAATCTCTACACACTTTTATTTTGGGAGTCACTGTATATATTCAGCTTTAGCGGGAACACAACACCTTTTCCAGCCTTTTCCAGGGAACTTCATCAATGTTGACCCTCACTCTTGTGACATGATTGAATGATGTGAGGAAATGCTCGCAGATATCCAGGGCAAAGCTCTCAATGGTCCTAATCTGCAAGACAAGAAATCTTCTGTGTTTAAGTCATATCATATCATAGCTTAATATAGCAAAACATTAACTATTTTTGCAAGACATTAGTTATTCATGTTGATTATCTAAAGAAATGCTGGTTGGAAATCATTCTAAAACTGCATATGCACCTGAACTGTGGTAGTTATTTAAAATATTTGACTTCTAAGCTAATTTGTAAGACGAAGAACCATATTATGTAACAAAAAAATATTTTACAATGTAATTTTTGTTTATTTTCATTTACATTTGGAGAAAAAAAAATTTAATGTAGCTAAAACATGTAAGGTACAGGAGCTAAACGAAATGAATAAAAGGACCTACTCCTTTTAGTTTGGCAAGAGCGTGGACTGTGTTTTTGATGGTGTCAGTGGGGATGATATCAGAGTTGTCTCCTGTCAAGTAGTCCTTGCGCGTCTTCAGGGTTAACTGAACGTCTGCGATCAGCTCAGTAATATGGTGATGAACCCCTTCACGGCGAATGTGAAGAACTTTAACCATATTCTTCCCATAGCCAGTTCTCACAAACTCCACATTCTACATGAGACATGTTATTAAATAATACTGCAGATCAAATGCATTTTTAAGAGGATATGCATCCACAAACATATGGTATGAATGAAAAACAAATATCTTTACCTGATTTGAGGTAGTGGCCATGACTGTCACTGGAGTTACTGCTGATTGCACCAGTGGTTGGAGAAGGGTGCAAAGGGTTTTGAAAAAAAGGTGGTGTCATGTACCAGTTTTGATGTTTTGTGTCCAAATGATCAATGATCTGCCCCACCTCCATAAACCTCTACACAGAGATTTTGATTTGCTGAAGCCCTCAAAACAAGCCACCTCTCCTCTACCTCTGCCCTGTTTTATTTTCACAGTGACCACTCCAACCATGACCCAACATTTCATCTGGTTCACTGGCCTCCCTTTACTACCTCTCAACTGTACATCAACCAAAGTTCTACAGATTTTATTTTTTTCGAGGAACAAGAGAAAATCAAACTTGAGCTTGAGTGTTTCAGAAACTCCAAATTTTGTCTGTACATTTTAAAGGGTGTTTCTTCGGTATTCCAGTTTTGATCTAACAGATATCTATGCCTTTTTTAATTAACAGTAAATGACAAACAAATAGATCTAGATCAGCAGATTAGCTTGTTTAATTTCATTTATAATCTTCTCTTAAGCTTGAATTCTGTATGCTAAGGAAATATCTGGGTTGGATATTGGTTGGGAGAAAGATGGAGGTGAAAGATGGTATACATATATATATATGTTTCATTGTAGAGAAAATTTGATATGTGAAACTACTTTGATCATAAAATTAAGCCTTTAAATATCATCCTAGAGATATTATTGGAATACACAGAGTGACAACAAATATATGCATTTTATGTAAGCAGAACTGTTATAAAGTTGATTTATATTTTGATTTATAATTTAAACAATCATAATTTCTTCTTTAGTCATATGGCAAATTCACCAAAATATAATTTTCCTCCTTAAATGTGAACTTTTCAGTTAAAAGCTCGGTCTTATGTTTTACAGGTGATGTTCAAAAAGAGCCAAGCAGAATATATATATATTTTATTTTATATTTATAGGATAAATATAGATAAATATATAATTTTTGACTCCTCTTCATATGTTAGCATTTTACATTTGAATTTTATTTAGTTTATTCACAAATAATGAATGTATGCTTATAGTGGGGTAGATTGTAACAACTTCTTTCTTTTTATTTAATTTAAATTTTTTAGGGAAAAATTTAATCCCCAATCCCTGCTATATTCAGGCCACATCTATGTCACTAGATTACAGCTGCATGTCGGTCATGAGACAAACTTCCTCTTTTTGACAATAATGAAGCTGTTTTGACTTCACAGATTGGAATACGAGAGAAAGCATCACTCTCTTCCTGTTTTCATTTAAGCAGGAAATTCATATGTTTTATTAACTTTGAATCACAGACTGAAATGTTCATGTTGTTTCAACTCTGTGAGTGTATGTTGTTGTTTTTTATCAGTTTCTCAGAGGCAGCAATATCATGTTTAAATGAGAATGGGCAGCCGGTTGACTGGTAGGATGAAATCTTTGCTCTTTCTCTGGTTTAGTCTATGCAAACATGTTTGATGGTTCTTGTTAAAAATCTATCTTTTAACTGCTGTATGCACTGTGAACTGTTATGTGCATCGTATTAATGTTTTATCAAATTATAACTGTTATATATTCTTTGAAAAGGTTCATTATTTATAAACTCCCCATTTACAAGATGGAAGTTAAAGGAAGTGGAGTGGATTACATGTATCTGGATCCGTCCATCATGGATTTTCAGATGAGTAAACATACAGTCAACAGTAGTAAAGGAGCTTTAGGCAGAACACTGACACAGCTATATTCCAGATATAAGGTAAGATACTCTGCTAATATATATATATATACTGTACACATACTGTACAGGACTTTTACAAAAGTTCCTTAAAAGACACATCTTTCCTTTTTTTTTCTCTCAGACGTTACTGTAGTGTGTATCAATAACACATAGATGACTGTACTTTAATTTTTCAGTCCAACAGCTCAGTCTATATGCTTTACAATGACGCTCCACCAGAACTGAAGTACCCAAGCAATTATGGACATACAAAAGGTAAATTTATGTCTGACAATGGATATAAGACGTAAACAAAGATTTCTATTTTCAAGCTACTATCTTAGATTTTGATTTAGTTGTTTACTTAATATTGTCCTTTTACTATTAAAATTCAATGTTAAGGCACAAAGGCAATAAAGGTTGTGTTTGTAAAAAAAAGTCAAAAATAGTCAATATGCAGACCCATTTTTTTTTTTTTTTTAATCGTCATATTTAAAAGATATATTGGGTAAAAACAATGGCATTATTGATTGTTCTATGTAAACAGTCAAAACAAAACAAAATAAAATAAAAAAAGTTTTATTTAAATGATATTATTTACACATTATTGAGCACGTAAACCCAACCCCTGCCCCTAAACCTACCATCTGTCAATAAAACACAAGAGATAGCAGGCAGATACAACTATTGTCATAATTTATTCCAAGATTGATTTGTGAGAGGAATAGACGCGGTCGCTGTCTCCGTCTTCTGTGTACTTCCTGTGCGTGATTTAAAAAATGCAGAGAATCCTTACGTTGGTTGTGAAATGCCATTGGCTCTTGTGTATCTCGTGATTGATTGCCTCATTCTACAGGATGGAATGGGAGTTTGTTTTCTGAATGAGATGTGAGCACGTTAATGGAGCGGGATCATTTTTAGTGATTAAAACCTTGTGTTTTAGTCTCTTCTTTGCATAAAGACTGTGTTTATGTGTCATGATCAGCTGGATGCTGCCAGCCAGCTCAGGACACTGGATGGCACTCCAGCGCCCAGCAAACTGTGTGTGTGCTTTTGTTTGTTTTCATTCATGGACTCCCATGTCTCCACCTACCTTGTTTGATTCATGTCTCCGCCCACCTCGCCAGTTGTCATGGTGTTTCATTGTTGGCTCCACCCATTGTTGTGAATAAATCCCTGGATGTGTTTGTGTGTCTTCACGGTTCAATTCATCGGCAACCTTGTTCCTGTATTTAATTCGTGTCTTTGTTCCTAGTTTGTTTTGTCATTTGGATTTATTCGTCACCGACCTTTGCCTCTTCCCGGATCTCTGCTTTGCCTCACCCTTCGGAGTCTGTTTGTCTGGTAATCGACCCATGCTTTGTATTACGTTTACTCTACTGTCTATGCCTCTCATGATCCTGTTTGCTAGTGCTTGACCTTGTCTGCCTGGACCCTGAATATTAATAAACACTGTTTGCATTTGAACCCGCACATTTCACGCTCGCATTCCTGACAGAATGAACCGTCATACAGCGGTTCAGCGATGGTGTTTATGACGTCTCGATCAAAGACTTCTCATTGCCTCGCAGGCAGTGACATTTTTGCGTTCACTACATCAGCGATGATGCTGCATTCAGAATTACATTGAGGAGTTTATCACTGTCTCATCTTATGAAGGTCAGTGAAGAAACAATCAAGAGGTACTTTCTGTCTGGATTGGACCTTGTTTTATTTCGTGATTTACCCGATGAAGATCCCAGTTGGACATTAAAACAATTCATAGACTTTGTTTTGTTGTATTGTGGGTCTCGTCTCACCGTGGGAGAGGAGGAGGAGGACGTTCATGCTCGTGCTCAAGGGCGGAACAATCCGCTCCTTGAATGTCACGCTAAACCCATAACTCAGCTCCCGCGCGGCAATTCGGCGAACCCCCTTTGCGCCTAAAATGGCCGCCACACCAGTCTCTTCATGCAGGAGGATTACCTTTCCCGAAATCGCGCAAAAAATGGCGGCTGAACAGTGGTGTAAAGTACTTGAGTAAATGGACTTTGTTACAGTACTTAAGTATTTTTTTGGCTACTTTGTACTTGTACT